>JAMKQA010001995.1:0-37551 GCA_024699735.1 Posidonia australis | reverse complement strand
TATAAGTATAATTGAAAGTAAACTAAATTTTATATGCCTTGGGGGAGAAGATGTGAAGTTTTAAATGAGTTTTATCATTTCTAATGCCACAATATATTGAGAAAGAGTGAGGAAAATAACATCTCATTAATAGAGACTTTGAATTTAGATGTGGACTAGAAGTGCATGCACCTCGTTAAGCTGATGAAGATCTTAATGCTTAACCAGGCATGGTCTACCTCTACAGGACACACCCAGGTGCATGCCAAACGTCGTGGTCGACCTCGCCATGCAGACCCACGTCCTATTCCGGGAACTAGGCTCCGGAATGATCAGAATAGCGCTGGAATGCGAGAAGAAGCCACTACAGGATCCCAAGAAGAAGCAGCAGGTGACCACGCTGCTGGACGAGCCGCTATGGACGGTGTACTGCAACGGGAAAAGGAGCGGCTACGGCGTGAGGCGAGACGCGACGGAGGAGGACCTCGCCGTTATGGGCGTCCTGCATGCGGTGTCGACTGGTGCCGGTGTGCTTCCGGGCAAGTCCAACGTCGAGGGGCCAGATGGAGAGCTAGCCTACATGCGAGCTGGGTTCGACCATATTGTTGGGTCTAGAGACTCGGAGACATTGTATCTTGTTAGCCCCGACGGAGGCAGCAATGGACCCGACCTCACCATTTTCTTTGTCAGGGTCTGAGATCCCTGGTCTCATTCATGCAATGACCTTTGACAATAAAGAATTTACCCCTTGCTTGGGATTACAGAAAATACTAAGGTCTTGTTTGATTACCATATAAAACTACAATTTTTATTGATAATGTAGTTTTATTTTATTTTTTAAAATTAATTAATATTATTTAGATATTAACAGAAACTTTAATTTTAAACTATAATTTAGAATTAAATCAGAATTTTGAGAAAAAGAGGTATGAACTCATTTTTTCCATGAAATTTTGTTTTTCGAACGTCTTCCTCCTACTTCCCTTCTCCCCATGGCCCCTTCTTCTCCCTCGCGTTTCTCACGTCAAAACCTTCGACTCCGTCCTACAATCCACCCTCTACCTCCGTCCCCAATCCTAATCCCTCTCCCACCCAATCTATTGCCCCGTCCTCTCCTCCACCCTTCCAAACCCCAACTCCAATCGTCAAATCCCCACCTCCCTCTCGCCCTCACCATGTTCCAAACCTCCTCCTGCTCTGGCTTCCACTGAAAACTCGCTCTTCCCTCACCTCGTTGTTGATCCATTTCTACCACCACCACCATCACCTACCCATCTCCTAACTTTCCTCCGTCAATGCCATCAAATACCCCTCGACCTTAATACCTACAACTACCTCATCTCCTCGCTCTGCTCCATGTTGGAGACCAAGGAGACCATCAAGGTGCTACAAGGGATTCACCTTGTGTACCACCCATCGTACCATCACAAGGCGGTGGAACGTGGAAGCGTTGTTTGGGGATAAGAGGGTGGAGGTGGAGGAAAAATTAAAAACCATACAACACCAAATGCTTTGAAAGACTACAATTTTTCCATGCAAAAGAAAAATACAAAATTATAGATTTAAAACTATAGTTTGAATATTTGGATGAATCCTAACAGGACCTTAATGATTCTGAAATCCTAATTCAGTGGGACGCAAATGAGCGGGCAATGTACATGATATGCCTTCTATTGTTTTGAAATCCTAGCCCCACGTATGCGTCAATTTATTAAACAGAACAAGAATAGTAAATAAGCTGTATTGCCACATTAGATATATGTATATTTTTAGAAATTGGTTTGAAGTAAGTTCGAGATGATGCTAATTATAAAATAACAAAATCGTGTTATACTTAAAAGGCCTCATGCTAAGAGTTCCCCCAGTTGATTCAGTATTTTTTTCTGAAACGAGAAAAAACAATAATCACAACGGCTTTATAGATTGTTGATTAAATTACCATTGACGTCAGGAAAGAATGAGCTTATATTACACTTTTGCCAAACCAAAATTTCTAAACACACATCAGTTCACCCTAAAAATAACGAAATAAAAATTTAGATTTATTTTTTAAAAATTGGACATGTGCTATTGTAGTTGCCATTACTAAGTAAGTTTCCTCCACAAAGAGCCTTTGGGTGCAAGGCATTTCACTTTTTTGAAAACAAAGCCGATCCTTGAGGGGTTGCCGTCTACCAGTGATTTTTCATAGATTTCTCTGCACTCTTGCATCACCTGTTAGAAGGACAAAACCGGTAGAATTAAAAAATAATAATAATAATAACCCGCAAACAGTTTAAACATCATAAGCAAGAAAATTGTTATAAAAAAAACTGTAATAGAACGGCCTGAGCAAAAAATGGTTACCCTTTTCAGATACATTGCTTACTACAAGGTCGATGATATTCCTTTTACAGTCTAATTTCTTTTAATATCAATGATTCGGTTATACAAAAACAACAATTTACTATTTTCAGGCCAAAGCAGTTGTTTGTTACTTCAAACATGCAAAGAGAGCAGTTACAATAGCTTAAAAGCATCCTCAGCCAAATAGAGATGGCAACAATTACCTCCTTAGCATCCTTGCGAGGAATGCCTTCCCGCAATGCCACAAGTTTCTCAACAACCTCAGGCTGCAGCAACATGAATATACACGTTAAGAATGACATTTAGGGTTAGGATACAATTTAATCATTCAATAGCATTAAGTTTTTCATTTTTTTTATTTGAAGAAAAGGATTAAGCTTTTCATTAATTAATCGCTTTCTCCTGCTTAATTAGTGCAAGTCTCTACCACATGCTAAAGGCACATTATAGGATGGTTCAAATGTTCGTCTTGTGTTTAACAAACTTTTTTTTAATCCCCAAAAAAGCCATGATTGAGTATCAAAATATAAAGGTGGGAGACTATACCGGGCAGTCAGGTTGATGTTCAAGAATATTGGTGTAGATGAGTGTGAAAGTGTCCAAGCTCTCTGCCGAAGCCAGCTCCCTTAAATCTCCCAGAATCCTCACTCTATTTTCTACTTTCTGAATTATATTGGCACGAACAAAAAGGCAACAATTAATACTATCATTATATCGTCAATTATCTGCATCTCAACGAATTCAGCAAAACAACATAGAACGGTGAAAAATCTTGCGTAGTTTCAACAAAACATTTTTTGGATGCAGCAAAAATAAAGAACTCAATTTTACACAACAAAACCAGTCAATGTCTAAATTTACCCTACCCTAAAAAGTAATGAAAAAAAGAGAACAAAAAATGTTCAGTCTATCATACTAAATATCCAATCTTTACATATTATACAGACTGACATGTTAATCATCAATAAGCACACAATACGACTGAAAGTTCACAGGGACTGTTGTCAATTTAGAAGCTAATCAATTAAAACTTAATCAACGTGAGCATGTAATTCATTTCAAATTTAATTAGGTACAAAGAATCATCTGCTTCTGCACCTCCCATAACACAGTAATCAGAAATTTTATTTTCCTACAAAGAAAGGCCGTCAAATATTTTTCTTTCATATCATGATCAAACATGTCAAACCCATTTTGTAGGCACTAGAAACAACCGCAAGAGCAAAGTATGTCATTCTATTAAAGTCATATCCTTCCACTTTGCAGCAGGTCATATTTCAATTGGGTCATTAAACAAAAGAGTTACAAGCTACAACCACGTGAATCTTCAATTTCAAAACACCCATTATTTTTAAATTCTTTAAAGTAAGTCCTTGATGGCCACTCCAGGACCCACCAACACTCATTCCAACCTGCCGTCATAACAACCCTGCTCTTGACACATATAGGTGATTCACCTCTTGGTGTCCACAGACCCTTGTATTTATGTCTTACAGTTTTTCAATATTCCAATTATCAACTTATTGTTATCAACTTCTCTTCAGTCCCATCAAAATATTTTTGTCACATGTCTTTCAAATTTCAAGTTAAGATATATTACCAAGTCCTTGATTGTCTATATTGTTTGTTCTCTATTTTTCATTACTCAATACATAGTAATAGCACATCAGGAACAGGAATGGCCTATTATTTTGCTTTCCCCCAGCTCGTGTGACAAATCCAAGGGCTCAAATCTTAGTGAGATTACTGGTGGCGGATTCCCACCAGTTGGGAACCCTTTAAACAAGAAAAATGATTGATATATAATGGACACATATTTGAGGAAGGAAAATGGCTTGTTCTGAACTCACCGACTAGTCTACATGTGATATAAGTTTTATCAATCAAGTAATTAATTTAAATAACTGAAAGTTTATTGGCATATTGTGGATGTATATATCAATCCTTCACGACAAAGGTGTTAAACTAGAGTAACTTTGTTGCGGGAAATGGAAGAAAGACAACAGCTCCATTTCTATATATACACGTAACTCATATGAACCTATGGGTGGAAAAACTAGTTTTGATGGAAAAAACAGCAGTTTTGATGTTAAGGAAGCAGCGAGCAAATCACAGAATATGGCCATTACTGACACATTCCAACAATAACCCAAATATAATTATTCCTTCTCAATGCAAGTTCTTGATCTAAAATTGCTATAACAAAATTATTTTCAATACCAAATTCCAAGATGGCATCTCTTCCATTTGTATATATACATAACTCATATGCACCTAAGGGTGCAAAAAATAGTTTGGATGTTATCCATTCTAAGGAAGTAGCAATCCAATCACAGAATATGCCCATTAATTATACATTCCAACAATTATCCAAATATGTCTCTGAATTTTTCCACTGTCAAACTAAATTGATATGACTATGGAACACCTACATCTGTTTCATCTCAGTGCCATTTCCATACTGGTTTCTTCTTTAGCACATTCAGTTACAAATTTATATTTATAGAATACTAGAGCGATAAAAAAGACATCTTTATTTAGTAGAGCTTGCATACTTGACCTTATATATTTCTCTTATCAAGAGTTTAAACTGAATATTTGCCTCTTATAATATGGGTTTTCTCATATCCGATTCGTATACATTTCTATAGGATATAATATCTATTTAAAATCTGATTAACATAATTTTTGTTCACAATCATTATAGAAAACCGGAGCTAATTGACATACTTGCATCCACTTGGTACCAGCTGTCAATTGCCCGACATGAACCCTCTCAAATATCAAATGTATATTGCAACTTTACATCCTCCTCCTAAAACCTCTTCCCCAACAAGAAAACTATTAATTGGCCCATCAATGACATTCCAAATTTTCCTTTTTAATATATTCTCCATTTGTCTGCTTTTTTATTCTATTTAACTTCTATAAATTAGCATTTCAAATCTTTATTGACAATAGTTTCTGAGTCCTGACTCCATTCATGCTTCTATTTTTCCTCTTACAAACACTATAAAACATTCTATTGTCACAAAAACAGCTAGAGGACAAACAGGGACTAAATAAGATATCTGTTTTGACCAATCATAATATGCTACGCAAATTGGCATGATTTAACAAACAATAAATAGTGCAAATGGGAAGTCAAATAAACAACATAGACAGTATACAAGCCTTACTTACCGAGACATTGATATGTTCCCTGAAAAAATCCATGAAAACATCTTCATCTATTCTCATCCTCTCAATGGTTTCTTCTTTGATGTAACTCCTCTACAAATACAAGAAATCAGATTATTAATATCAAGGGTAAACATCTGTAACATCATAAGAGAAGGAGATTTGGCAGACCTGTGTAAGGAGATGTTCAACATAAATTACAATTGTTTCCTCAAGGCAGGCTTCAACGAACCTTCTGAATGATCTTTCTTCAATATAACTTGAGAAAAACACAATAAAAAAATAAAGTAAGCATCAAAATAGCACAAACCCAAAAATATCAAGAATGAGTATATGCTGCCCAAGTATAGCTTCTTTTGTTACTTCCCCATGTTAATTTATGCTACACCAAACAATTAAATATCCAGTCATGTATTCATAAGGCTTATCAAAAGTGATACTTGTATCAGGTCTGACACTGTATGGCTTACTAAAAGTGATATATGAAGCAATCAAATGTTGCTTAAGTGAAGTTGAATTTGTCTTCTTCTCTTTTTATCAAAAAAATAGTTTGCTCCTGTCATACAACATTTCTTATAGGCACAGCATTACCACCATCACTACCACCATTTCACCACCAACCGCCACCGTTGTCTTCACTATACCACAACAGTTAACTGATATGGCACATTGTCCTCAAGGTCACCCTGCTACCAGTAGCCTACCACCACTGCTGCCAATTTCAATGCCACCACCATCATCATACTTACCACCGCGATTACTATTGACCAAGCCACCATACAAACAACAGTGTAGTTTTTTGAGCTACTTAACTATAATATTTATTTTATGGAATACTTACTTAACTACAATATTGTGAATGATGATTTAATAATTTTTACACTGATAAAAAAACTAACATGTTTTAGAAGTTTATGACTGAATTTACCAATCAAGATGTGCCTTTTAATGCTTAAGTCAACACATAAAACTACTGATTTGTTGAACAGTGCATTTGATGAGTAAGGCAACAACAGTTATTTTTATTTGATTGCTAGCAATACTTATTTTTTGAACTTATTACTCTTTTTACTCAAACAGATGGGTTCCTGAATTGAGTATCAGTAAAATCAGCAATAGCTGATACAACCACGAATACGAAAATACCTTACAAGACTACTTATAATCTGAAATAGAACTTTAACAGTGACTAAAGACAACCAGTCAGGAAATTTGGAACATTTTCTTTCATGTTTATAGCTGTTTCATTGATACATCATTGTAAATATGGTTTGTGCAAAGGAAAAACTTACATTTTTACATCGTTAAAATAATCGGCAAAAGTTGCAACAAGGTACTCGGTCACAGATCCTTCAGACCAATCTGGATTGTTGAGACATAAAAGGACCAGTAAGAAGTAATTGTTCATAGGAAAACATAAATATCTATCACTAAGATGCAGAAAATTTCATTAAGCTCTCAATTGTCTGAAAGTCAAACTTCACCTATTGCATGTATGTTAAATAAAAAAATTATATTGCTCATTGATGGGAAATATTATACTATAATAGCACAACTTTCTAATTAAAAAGAAGAAAATATTGGAGAATTAAAACAGCTTTGCACTTTAAAATTGATCCTCTAAACTTATTGCCAATTGATTTTAGGTTAAATACCCATACTTTAATAAAAACAACAAATAGGCTGCTTGATGAACCATGTTGATTTGATCTCAGCTCAGATTTATTTCAACCACATACCAGCTCAAAAACTTTTATTTTGAGACCCATAGCCTTAGTCATTTTGCAATATTACAATATATTAGAAGTAGAAATATGAAATTGCAATCCTCAATCTCTGATATTGTTAAATTCTAAATTTCAGAAAGTTTTAAGGTTTAACTGTCCTAGACTAAATATGTCCAGTATATCAGTTATCTGGGGATGTATTAGTTATCTGATATCATGGTAGGCATTTTGCTATGAAGGTTCTTTGTTATGAAGTAGTAACCACTAGTCATTGACTCACGGTAGGCATTTTACACCTATGGTTAAAGGTGTCAAATGTGCCATGTCTGAACCGTCCTTGCATGGCATGGCACGTTTTAAACCGTGCTGGCCGGGCCACCTGTTCCAGCAATCGTGTCATGCCGACACGGGCATAGTTGGGCTCGTGCCAAAGCACAGGCATGATCGTACCGGCACAAGCATGACACAGTTGCTTCTTTTTTTTTGGCTAACCTAGCCATTGGTTAACCAATGGCTAGCCTCAACGGCTATGTTAGCTGTTGAAGCAACGGATAATGGACATTTTGCATTTTTGTCTTCGTAAATTATTTATTTACTTAAAAGAATTTATCTTTTTATAAAATTACATTTAAATCCTTATATTTAAAAAAATTACATATTAGTCCCTATTTTTTTCTAAAAATTTAACAAAATCCCCCCAAAAAAAGTATTTGCACTAAAGTCCAAGAAGAGCCCAAAATGCCTATAAATAAGATCCATCTCCTCTCATTACCACCACACCTCAACTACAACTCTCTTCTTTCTCAACACTCTCTTCTCTCCTAACTCCCAACTTCCATTCTTCCAACTCTCCACTCTTAATTCATGTTCTCCACTCTCTCAAGTTTTCAACTCTCAATTCTCAATGGCATCATCATCAAAGGCAAGGAGAAGGGAGAGGTCAAGGATTGTTGACGACCTAGAGAATTTTGATCTTCAAGAAGAATTTCTCCATATCACCGATTTTCTTGATCTTAATGTCACTGATACCAACCCGTCTAACCCAGTTCCATCACCAACTACAATGATGGAATTAGTTGGTTATCATGATGGAACTTCAAGAAAATGAAAAAAAGAATTGAAGTATGGAATTATTACTACATCGAGGTGAAAAAGAACAATGAAGGAGCATTTGAGGAGCGAGCATTTTACATGCAATGCAAGACGGACTTCTTATGTTAGCCTTCTAGTAGCAATGGTTATTTACTTAGACATAAAGCTACATGTCAAGAGAGATTAATTAAAAAAATCTTTTGATACTATCTGTTAATCCCAACTCCAAATTAACTCAGATGGTGGAATAACTAATTGGTCCTACAACAATAAGAAAGCTAAAGAAATGCATGTTAGATTATTATTGTAAATAATTTACCTATTAATTTTGGTGATAATCTATATTGACAAGAATATATTTCCCAAGCTTATTACCCACAATATAAAACTAGTTTTAGACAAGATCTTATAAATCAATTTAATATTTTACGACAACATCTATTAAACATATATGTAATATTATTACTTCTGTAGCTTGCACTATTGATATTTGGAAGGATAACACTAAAACTAGATACTTAGCTGTTACTGTCCATTTTATAAATGAAAATTGGCATTTACCAAAAAAATTAATTGGTTTTAGCAAAATATATTATCCCTATATTGTTGGAAACATTTTTGCTTTGATAATTGATATTTTTGAGTTATATGATATTAAGGATAAAGTCGACAACATCACTATTGACAATGCATAAAGTAATATTACCACCATTCCCATGTTTACGCAAATAATAAATCTGCCAAATGATTTTCTTTTATTTCATCAAGGATGTGCATGTCATATAATTAATCTTATTATTCAAGACAGTATTATGCATGAAATAAAAGATTATGTAAAAAAAACAAGATGTGCTTTATCTTACATTAGTAATTTTGGAAAAAGACAAGATGAAATTGATTATATATGTGATTCTTATGATTTGCCGCATAAAAAATTTACTCTTGACGTACCTTATGGATGGAATTCTATGTATTTAATGTTAAATAATTGTATTTCTTATAAATAGAGTATAATTCATTATAATAACCATAATATTGTAGATCCAAGTAAATTATTAAATGATACACATTTTGAAATTATTATTTGTTTTTGTGAATTTTTGAAACCATTTTATGATACAACTGTAAGATTATCTTGTATTGATTATTCTACTTCTGTTCATGCTTTACATAATTTATTTGAAATTTCTATAGTTTTTAAGAAATAAGGTAGTATTGAATATTTTGCTCCTATAATAGATACAATGAAGACTAAATACTTGAAATATTGGTAGGATGTTCCTCATATATATACTTTAAGTGGTTGTTTAGATCTTAGATCTAAACTAAAATTAGCTAATAAAATAATAGATAGAATGGGAAAGAATTTAGGTGTAGAAGTTGGTTTAACTCCAAAAAATGTAGAAGATAATTTAAATAGAATGTATGATTCATATGCTACAAAATATGATAATCAAACAACACTTCCATCATCATCATCTACACCATCTTCTTCAATATGATATTCCTGACAATTTCTTGATGACGATGAAGATTTACCTTCATCTTTTTAGAAATAATAAGACAATAATCACATACCTTTAATAAAATAAATCACTAATATTTACTTGTTGAATGTCCAGATATGAGTAAATTTGATATATCATATTGGTAGAGGAAACAAAGTTTGACATTTCCTATTTTATCTACTATGACTAAATATCTACTAGCTATTTCAGTTTCTTCAGCTACTTGTGAACAAATTTTTAGCATAAATGACAATATTTTAGATGAAAGACGATCAAGATTGAAAACTAATATTTTAGAAGTCCTAATGTATGTAACGAATTGAGAACTTACTCGACATCGCTACCAACAAAATCAAGAAGATTTAATTGATGAATTTGATAACATAAGTTTTGATAGAACATCATAAATATTTGTTTTTTTCTTTGAATATATATTTTTTCTTTAAAGATGTACTTTTTTAATGTAACATTTATAATGCATTTTTATTTCTTAATGTAAAATATGTTTAATGTATTTTTAATTTAAAGTTTAACTAATAAAAAATTACTTTTCTATTTTTCTTATATTATTTAAAATCTCCTTTTTATAAGTTTACACTTTGAAGATGTTAACCTACTAATACATGTATACATGTAATGAAACAAGACACAAAAGTAAGGTACAGAAATGAGGTACGAAACAAAGGTACAAAATAGGACACAAAAAGAAAACACGAAACAGGACATAAAAGCAAGGCATGATTGGATCCAAGGTACCGCACGACACAAGCATGATTGGGTCCCTTGGGCCGTGCTTGGGTAAGGCCCAAACCTGCCAGCACTGCATGGTTAAGCAATGCCTCGGCCAACCATGCCATGCTGGTACGGCACAACCCATTTGACACCTATACCTATGGTCCTTAGTTTTCAATTACATCAGGTACAAGATAGGTGTAATGGGGTAATAGAAATGATGAATGCATCAAAAGAATAATTCAAGACTAGTGTAGAACACTAGATCCTGCTGCTTTGTTAACAAAAATTCAGGGAACACTATTGCTGGTAAATAGGACAGACCAACTCAGAAATTGTGGTGGAAGATGTTATGGATTTAAAAAACCTGGTTTTGTATCCCTAATTTACGCAATATGCTTGATTCAATCAAGAAACCTGGGAGCCAAATAAGAAAAGCAACATTGTCCAACAAAATGCTTCAAAAGGTACCTTTCTGGTAGAGTTTAGCAAGCAACTCCTGTACACCTGGATCTTCAAAGATAACACGAACAGCTCTTAGAACAGCTTCCTGCCATTTATGAAATTATATATAAATCAGCAGGATGTGTAACATGTCTTATTTATTTATCTTCACAAGTGTGAAAAAAATTATGTCAAGATTTATATGTTAAGATCTTACAAATAGTAAAGAAAAACCTACAGATTGTTAGGTTATGAGGCAATTTGCTTCCTAAAGCTATATTAGTTGCACTCTCTCTTTTTGAAGTGGTAGTTGCACTCACATTTCAGAATATAAGAAAAGAATTTGGAGAATAAACCTTATGACTAATAACAACAGGTACAGAAACCATTAAAAAACTAGTAGTATATGCAAGATAAGCATTGTTTTTCAAATCTTACAACTCAATATAAGGTGCAAATTACTGCCTTTTTTTTTCTCGGCAACTTGAGGCTAAAATCTTGCCTAAACCCTGAGTGCATGAGAGGAGGCAACCTCGTCAACCCACTCACACAAGGTTTGTAGATGTAACTATTCCTACTGTTTTCTTGTTTTTTCAATAAAGACTGAGAAGAATCTTGTGTCAGTAATGTATTTGAAAGTATGAATTGTTTTTCCTATCTTATCTATTAGTGAAGAATGAGAATTTTTGCCAACTAAACAAAATGGTTTTTTCCGGTTCCACTTCTGAAAAGCAAGAAAATGTGATTAATCTCCCTTTAAGCTAATCTTCTATGTAAAAGTTCATATGGTTAACTTGATACAAGTACATCTGAAATTGGAAATCAAGTTAAACATTGATACAACTAACAAAACAACATAATTCTCACAAGCAGCCAAGCAGGCTTAAGCTCTTGATCAATTAGAACATGTCCCAACTAAGAATTTTTAAGTGATTTTCTGACAAAATAAAGCACAAAATAATTTGCAGATGGAAGTTACAGGAGTTATAATGATTTTAAAGTATTTGAAGCTCTACCTAACTTAGAAAAGTGTAGCACCAGTAGAAAGTTGTGAATTGTAAGTAGTAGTCAAACTCTGGACTAGTACTAAAGCTACATTAAAAAAGCTGAGGCCACCATATAGCTTCAGGTTCTTCAAAAATTGTTGAAGAATACAATCATATTATTTTAAAGCTATCAGTAAATCTAAATCATGTTCTTAACAAACTTCTATAGGGCTTATGCTAGTCAATCTGGAGATTTCAAAATGGAATAATATTTGACAACAAGTTTTGCAATTAGATGAGCTTGTATGCATCTCTTCAAGGCTTATTAAGGGTTGGGTTGAGTCCTTGCTTTCTTAGTTATTATGTTACTCTTTTTTCCTGTTTTTTCTTTGTTAAACTTTTTGATCAATCATCCCACCCATTCCTTTAAAACAAAAAATCAAACTTCTACATGACAATCCATCAGCTAAAGCAAAAAAGAAGAAAAAACATGTGAGAATGCTACCCACAGATTCAGGCATAGACAACAGGGTAAAAAGAATTTTCTTCCTTTCAATATACTAAATATGTGTGCTTTCACCATCCGAAGCATCCGAGTCTTGGTATATATTTGTGATTCTTTCAAGGAACCATCCTAATTCCTGAACATATTACCATGATCATCCTTTATTATGGAAATCCTAACAACGAGCATTAGAAGGTCGCTTCCATAATAAATCAAACCAAAATGATGCACTACAGTAGTTGAACAAAGAACAACTGTACTTAGTCTGACATGAAAAATTATTAAAGAAACATCAAAATTCTAATTCTAACAACGCTATGAGATTGAGTTGCTGATTTGTGTATTATTGTTGTTGATTTACAGTTTTACATAATGCAAAACCAGAAAATGCTAAACATCTGTATAACTACATCAATGTAGGCAAAATGAAATCTGCCTATGATGAGATAAATTTAATAACCATGTGATGTTCTGTACAGAAATGAAACCATGTATAGGAAAAAACCAACCTTTGCAACCTCAAGGAAACCTTTGCATGTGTCCTCAAAGTTAATCTAAAATAAGAAAATTTGTTAGAAAATGGCCCATAAGATTATAACATTACAATACTATTTTTTTAGAAAATGGAGTGATAGATCCCTGCAAGCTCCCATTTCACCAGACCAGAAACTAAAAGAAGATTTTATTGTAGAGGAAATGCTACAAATTTATGTACATGGTTGCTTTATTGAAGAACAGTTTTTTTTTATGTCCCAAAAATGACCAGACCAAACACCACAATTAGATAGTGACACAGCTACACACCGGGTTTTCACATGCAGTGCACCCGCTGACTATTTTCCTCGTATGCACTCACCAGAGTTCAAACCCAAGATCACTCCAGTGGGGTCATTCAACAAAACTTTTAAGGATCATTTGGTATAGAAGAAAAGAAAATTTCACTGAAAATTTGATATTTACAGTTGAAATCAGAATGCAAGTTAAGGACCTTAATGTCATATAGCTGTTTTTTCTCTTTATTTCAAGAGGTTGATTTTTTTTAAATTAAATCAGCTCAACAAAGGGAAACAAGTCATTCTTATCAAGAAGAAAACAACATGGGCAAGCAGAAACATAAAGGATCAGCACAAGAGATTTAAAATGAAATAAGAGACAAAAGACTACAGGACAGAATATACCCAAAAAAAAAAACAAGATGAATTTTCCAAAAGGGATTCCAGCTAGGCAAGGATGTTCTCGTTTGGGTTCTTCCTTTCCAAGATTGATGAGGAAGACCATTTCAATGCATTTTTAATGAACTTGTTTTTCAGACTCACCAAATCAACACAAGCCCTCTGAAAATAAATCTGTTCCTTTGATCCATTCCAACCAGCTTGCCCACAAAATTCCATGAGGTAGCAATTTTCATATACTCTTCCTTTATCCTGTTCCGTGAAACTCAATTCCCATTTGAAGGAATTCCCAAACTTTGAACCAAACAAACAGTCCAACTAAGGTGCAAAGATCCTCTTAGTCTGATAGACAAAAGAAGCAACCATTTTCAAGACAATAGCCCCACTATTTTAGAGAACAACTCAGTCAAACCACCAAGATGAAATATTTGCTACGCAAAGAACTGGGTTTTAGATCTTACCAGCTTTTGCTAGATCATCTGTGTATCTAAACACCACAACCTACAGTGACCTTGAAGTGAGATTTTACAAAGAGCAAAGTAGCAAACAATTTTTCCTGCAACCAAGCAAGGGAATCAGGAAAAGAATACAGGCTTCCTGAACCGTGACCCCAGAAGTGACAAAAGTGAGCGAAACTCAGAGAGTTCGATATCAAGGAGATAACTCCTCAATCATAACTGTATCTCAGAAACCATGCATTCATAACACAATAATAACTGCAGAACTCAAGACAAAAACTAAGAACAACAAAAAAGAAGAATCTTTCAAAAAAGAGGACAAATCCATGAACCAAACCTAGTCACCCCTCTCTTGTCTCCAACACCCCTTTATATGTCTAAACAATTATCTACTCAATAGCTCAGCATATATAGACACAAGATCTGCTCAAGAAACTTGAGAGTTTAGTTAACTAAAATAAAATGAGAATCATGAGAAGAAATCTGGATCAATAATGGTACATTTTATGGCAGAAAAAAGCAACAGTTGGATACTGGAAAAAAGGGAGAAAACCAGAAAATGCAGAAATATCAAGGATAAATCCTAGTGGATTTACCAATCAAAACTTTAACCCTCGGTTCAATTACCAAAGGCTCAAGCGACATTGAGGCACTACCAGGCTAGATGTTTTGGTCTGGAGGATAGGTAAAATAAGTCTGTAAAGGATGCCTGAAACAAGCACCTTGGGAGACTTACCTATTATGGTCAAGCCAAGAAGTCAACCAGTTTGCCAGTAAATGCATCACCAGATTTTCTTGGAATGCACCTGTATTGACGTGCTTATCTCTTTGTAAGAAAAACTTTAAGGGTTGCTCCGCAATAGGTTATCTTCCCCCATTAACTTAACTTGCAGGATTTATGGTGTGGTTTTTACATCTAGGTTTGTATTGTGCAAGACATTAGCACTACTCTTAGCTGGAGGATGCTTCATTGTAACAGCTTTACAGTTGCAGATGAAACACAGCAGTGGCCCAGGACATGCATCTTAAGTAAATCCTTAAGGCCTATTGGAATAATCTCACATTGGAAGAAGTAAAGATTTGAACTTGTGGTTATATATAAATGAACTCTTCTACTCATTATCGATTGATTTTGAGTTGGATTTCAACATGGTATCAAACCCTAAAGAGTCCCAAATAGGCTCAAATCCACACGTCTAAAAAAAACACTTTAAAACCTAAAAGAGGTCACAAATGAGAACAAGTGTTGGAATAGTATTACATCGAAAAAAGTGAGAAATTAGACTTATAGTTATATATAAATAAATAGATCTTCTACGTGTTGTTAACTGATTTTGAGTTGGATGTCCATATTTTAACAATGTCTATTTTGGATTTATGGGATAACGCTTTGTTGTTAGGGAAAGATCAAGTTGTTACATGAAAACAAACTACCAAAGATGTCAACACTTGACAGATAAATGGTATTAGATGCTAGCATTTTTGCTGAAGAAGACAACCAGATTTTCCTGTTTTACTAATGCATTAGTTCGTTTTAAGTACACTTGAAACAGATTAATGGTTCATACCAAACCATTGCTGTAATCATAGGAGTCTCAAGGTAAGAAGGAGAAAATAGGATTGAATGTCCCAATAGCATCAATGGAATATTAGATGGTCTGAATTTTTAATGTTAAAAATGATGATCCATTATTTCCTCAATGGAAAAATGTTGGCCCACTCGAGCATCTAATAATCCAAAATGAGAAAACATCTTCAACAGCTGCACAATGTGAGAGAGAAAAGGTATAAAGGAAATACATGTACATATCTATGTAATATATAACCTGCTCAGAATAGTTTTGCGGAAGACTCTCCACTATAGTGTTGCTAAGTTCCAAGGAGAGCTCATAGCAGCGAAGGTTGTTGTTGACCTGACAGCAGGAAGTGGACACATCTTAGGATCATACATATGACTACTGAAAGATTCCATGCAGAAAACCCCCACTACAAGTTCAAATTACCATGGCACACAAATGTTCTAAACCATCTTCTGTAGCAGGTTCATCAAGCCTCTGCCTCTGTGCTACTTGAAAATCAATCATTACCTAAGATCAGACAATATCAATATCAGATAAAGATGATAAATGGTGGCAAAGAAAGCAGTGGCCCACTAATTCAGACTTCAGCAATGAGATAACTCATGCCTGAGAAACTAAACTTGAAGCATGTTTGGAATGTATGAAAATTATCACTTGTGAATGGTCCCAACAAAGTTTATAAGATGTTTGTTCTATCTCCTTCAATTTTTTATTTTCTTTATATTTATACTACAACGTGAAGAAAATCTAATTTCATTATCTGTAATTTCATTATCTGGAACTATTGAGTCATTTCAGCAAGATGATGCTTTCAATGTTCTTACTCGAACTGTGGGTAATGTGAATTTGCAGGTAACTCCGCTCATAAAAAAATGCAGGTAACAGACTTTGAAAGTTAACTTATAGACCAATATGAAGCATTTTACAGTAATGATGAAAATCAAAAGATACACATGGTAGTGTATGAGACCAAACGTGTGTCAATTGAAATATAGCTTAAAATCTGATTTCATAAAATTAAGGGTCAATATTAAAAGATAAATATTACAACTTTTTTAACATAATCCCAAAAACCTCCCTTACAGAATGACTACTACGTTTCACATCACATGCACTTCTGAATTGTATGATGGAGATTAGATGGTGAAATATGTATTTAATATGCTAAGAGGGACTACTGGCAGAATAATTTGTTTAAAAATTGCTACTTTGTGAGCATTAGTCAGTAGATATCCATCCTTTGGTAAAACAAGTAAAAAACCCATGATGCATGGTGCCAAAAAAATGAAAATTGATTAAACTTATATACACATTAATTTTGCATATCACAAACACATAAAAATAATTTTAAAATAACTAAAAATTATACAACTTCATGAGAGTACTTCGGATTCTAAAATGAAAAAATTATGAAAGTAAAGTATTAACTTCCATAAGACTGCTATTTACGTAAAATTAACTGCTATTTGTAAGTTTCTTATCTAACTTCAATCTCTAATTTAATTTAATATCATACCACTTATTTAATATCATTCTATCTAGTCCTCGATCTAAACTAGAAGTAAAAAAATAACAATTGCATTTTTTTATAAATCATGAAATTTAAAAATTTTAAAAAAAAGGTAAAAGTGTTAACAGTAGTGGTGTATTTTACATACTAACATATCTATATTTGTCAAGATCATAGGAAAAGTCGAAGTAAGAGTATTTCTTCCATAAAAATGTTGAAAAGAGTTGTAGAACTTGATTTTTATTCAAAAACAATCTATTAACAATTATAACATTTTTATAAACATGGATCTAAAAAACACACGTCAATAAGTGAATGTTTCACAATCTTATAGGGAAAAAAGGAAAATTCTAAGCAATCCACAATTCACAAAAAAAAGGCAAACATTGATATATGAATTTTATTTTTGTGTTCTCTATAAATAAAGTTTAGAATAGTAAACATTTAATTTAATAATTGTGATCTAAATAAAAATTATAAATCATAAATATGCACATATATATTGTGATTTAGAAAAAAAACAATTTTAATATTGATTACAAATTATTTTACAAATGTAAAAATGACCAATTATACATAAAGTCCTTTTAAATAGGATATGCAAAGACCATATACATTAAAAATGATAAATTATTTGATTCATTCAATTTTTCTTCTTATGTTATTTATTATTTATTGAGAGATGTTGATGAAGGAGGAAAATTAGAAAACATTCTTCATGAAAGAGGAAAACTTCTCTCTCACACATTCTTTCTATAATTTTATGATTTATAAAAGCCATGCATGAAAGTTTTCTACCTATTCATATACAAATAAAGAGAAATTGATGATAGAAGAAAATTAGGAAATAATGTAACTAAAAAAAATTAAAAAAACCTTCTCTCTATCTCTATTTAATTTTGTGATTTATGAATGTCAGAGTGTGTTATATGGGTTATGTGTGTTAGTCGGGTTATTGGATATCCATTTATCCAATATCCCTATATATGTGTGTAATCTTACTCTATGAAATAACTAATCACACTTTTATGACCCAAATCTACGATGGTACCAGCAGACACAAAACCTAGGTTTTTTCTTTCCCATTCTCTCTCTACTGCCAGCAGCAGCTTTTCGATCGGACTTCCACCGCCACTGGCCTTCGGCCTCCCTCCCAACCCGCGTCCTCCCACCAGGCCTTCTCCTGGTGCCGACCTAACCTCCTCCGAGCATTTTTGGCGCCGACAGGCCATTCTGGCCTGAGTTTCGACCAATCTTGACATCTCTGCCCGCTCCAGCAGCACCGTCTACGACCGTCGGCTCTTCCAGCACCTCTGTCCTGCACTGCCGATGCCTCCTGCCTTAGGATCCAAGGCCGCCAATGCCTCCTACCCCTTTCAGTCTCGCCGACAGCCACTCCAATCCACCTCCGGTGAGCCACCGGCCAGAGGCAACCTCACTGGCGCATGTCTGGCCCTCGGTGAAGGCTCCTAGTCGTTCCAGTCAGTCCATAGGGGCAGTCCGACCCCTCTTGCGCCATCTTTTGGTGATTCCAACCATGTGTTAGGCCCCCCAAGTGCCTTCAATCTCTGATGTGTGTGGATACGTCATATCCACACGTGGTGAGCAATCCAGTTCACATACTTTAGTTGTTTTCAGATCATACAGTCGTAGTATTTATCACTTTTAGTTCAATATGGATTCTCGTGACTCTCTTGTAAAGCATATGAGCGGTACGTCAGAGGAACTCTTTGACCCAAACTATCTTCTTTGGTCACAGAGCTTCAAAACATTTGTTTTGGCACATAGAAAATCAAAACATCTCACCTATCCACCCCCTAATACAAAATCTGACACATATAAGGACTAATTAGCTGATGATGTAGCTATAATTACATAGATGGAGAACAGTATGGAACCCTCAGTTGTCCGAGTAGTTATGTTACTACGCCCAGCAAAGAAGATATGGGATACCCTCCGTTTGACATATGGCCACGAGAAGAACATATCTCGAGTCTGCAAGATATATGAGTAGTTGTTTGCTTTACGCTAGGGAAACAGATCAATTCAGGACCATTTTACCACTCTCCGTGCCCTACTAGATGAATTAGATATCTATCAGCCCTTGACAGTTGATATCACACGCCTACGTCAGTATCATAAAGAGTTAGCAATTGTAGTGTATCCCTCTACAGACATCAGTTCCCAGATCAGTGGTCACGTTTTAGGGACTGACAGTGCTCCAGATCTTCAGACCACATTCGCTAAGGTTCTTCAAGTTTCTACAGCCACCACTCCCACTGTGTCAAAGCCTTAAGCTATGGTAGTTACTCGAGGACAAGGACGAGGTAGTTTTCGAGGTGGAGGTCGTGATAGGGGGAGACAGGTGGACATCCTCGATGTGCACACTATGGACGATTGGGACACAAGATTGAAAAGTGTTGGGACATTATTGGCCACCCACAGATGGCACATATCACCACAGAGCCACCTACAACAACAGCTGTGCCTGAAGAGCAGACTTTATAGTGTCTCAGGCAGCTAAAGGTCACAGACACTGCGACCATGACTACGCACGCTACTTCCTCAGGTACTCGAGCCTTCCTTGCATCCAAGGACTCTTCCTGGATCATTGATTCTGGTACTTCCTCACACATGTCAGGTACCCGTAGCTTATTTACCTAGTTATCTCAGTTGTCAGATTTTCGATCTGTGGTAATTATCTATTGTCGAACGTGTTCTGTTTCAAGTGAAGGGATGGTTCAAGCCTCTTCATAGTTGTTTCTTGATAAAATCTTGTTTGTTCTCGACTTCCCTATGTACTTACTGTCCATTAGTGCTATTACTAAACAGTTAAATTATTATGTCACTTTTTCCCCGTTTCATTGTACCTTTCAGGATTTGCAAACAAGTAGGAGGATTGGTTTAGACCATGAGCGAGAAAATGAGGTGTACCTGCTGGTTCGTGATGATATTCCTCAAGGATTGGCCTCTGTGGCGTCCACTTCTGAGTCTTCCTCCTTATAGCATCACCAGTTGGGTCACCTATCGCATCCGAAACTTCAGCAGGCCTTACCGTAGTGTTCTGTGTCGCAGTTTCAATGTGAGTCTTGTCGGTTAGGTAAACACCATCGTGCTACCTTCAAGAAAGTGCGTCTTGTGTCCAATCAGTCTATTTGTGAGTTAGTCCATTGTGATGTGTAGGGTCCATCTCGAGTCCAGTCTGTTTCAGGGCATAGATATTATATTATTTTTATTGATGATTTCTCAAGAGTTTTCTAGATATACTTACTCAAGGATCGTAGTCAGGTCTATGATGTATTCAAATAATTTGTCGTAAAAATAAAAAATCAGTTTAATGTTACTCTTAAGGTTTTACGCACTGACAATGCATTTGAGTTTGTTCAGTATAAAATTACTTCTTATTGTGCTTCATTAGGTATTCTATATAAGACATCTTTTTCCTACACCTCACAGCAAAATGACATTGCAAAACGTAAATATAGGCACATTCTTGATGTCACTCGTACTCCCATGGTTCACATGCATATCCCTAAGCAATTGTGGTCTGATGCGGTTCTTACAACAACCTATCTGATAAATAGGATGCCTTCTACATCTCTTGGTAGGAAGGTCCCAATCTACCGTCTTATACTGGAGTCTAGTTTGTTTAGTTTGACACCTAGAGTGTTTAGGTGTGTGGCATTTGTCCAAGACTTCTCACTTGACTTGGATAAATTGTCTCCTCGGTCTATAAAGTGTGTCTTTGTTGGGTATTCCCAAACTCAGAAGGGATATCAGTGTTTCCATCGTCCCACCAGGCGTTACTTTGTGTCTGCTGATGTTACTTTCTTTGAGCCTGTTCCATAATATACAATGTCCTCGCCGTCCAGTGTTTCTGTCCCTCCTCCTTCTGTAGAGTAGTTGTAGAATGAAAATGCTCAAGACAATTCCACCATACCACCCAATGTTACGCGTCCCTTGCAGGTTTATCAACGCCGTCAGCATGCTCCTGTGCCTCACACCACTGAGCTATCCTCCTCTACAGATGCATATCCGCCCAACAACTCTTCAGATCTACCCATTGCTCTTCAGAAAGATACTCGCACTTGCACAACCCATCCTATTTCCCATTTTATGTCTTATGATTCCCTTCACCGTCATTTTTGTAGCTTTGCTTTGTCTCTTGTGTCTCAATCAATTCCCAGAAATTATCAGGAAGTACTAGCTCTACCTCAGTGGAAGGCTGCTATAGATGAGGAAATAGCTGCACTTACTGGCCATAACACGTGGAAGTTGGTGATCCGCACTACTGAGGCTACAGTGGTCTCCTGTAAATGGATCTACTCTATCAAGTATAGAGCAAATAACAGCATTGATAGATACAAGACAATGTTGGTGGCTCGAGGCTTTACTCAGACATATGGGATAGATTATGAGGAGACACTCTCGCCTGTGGCTCGCCTTAACTCCATCAGAGTACTTCTTTCCCTTGCTATCAACCATTCCTGAGAGATGTGTCAGCTGGATGTCAAGAATGCATTCTTGTATGGGAACCTAGCATAGTCTGTTTTAATGGAGCAACTTCTAGGATATGTTGCTCAGGGGACGGATCTTGTATGTAGACTCAGGAAAGCAATCTATGGCCTAAAACAAAGTCCCAGGGCATGATTTGAGAAGTTCAGTCAGGTGATTCTCCCTAGTGGTTTTCAGAGATGTATAGTGAACCATTTAGTCTTCTATAGGTGGACAGCTGTTGGGTGTGTCATTCTAGCAGTATATGTTGATGACATATTTGTGACTGGCAGTGATATACAGGACATTACAAACATAAAGAAACATTTGCACACTCATTTTGTGACAGAAGACATGAAAAAGCCTCGCTACTTCCTGAGGATTGAATTTGCCTATGCACAGGATAAGATGGCATTGTCACAGAGGAAATATATGTCTTGGATCTATTGCAAGAGACAGGCCTTCTGTGGTGCAAATCAGAGAGTACTCCTATTGAGCAGACACCTGCCTTCTAGGACAGCAACTTAGAGTTGTTAGAGGACTCTGGTCAGTATAGAATGCTGATTGGGAAGCTTATTTATTTGACAGTGACTCGACCAGATATTTCTTATGCAGTTAGTTTTTTGAGCCAATTCATACATAAGCTTAGGAGAGTACACTAGTTAGGAGCTCTTCGGGTTCAGGAGAATGGTCACACTAGTATTACAGCCTATTCTGATTCAGGATATGCAGGAGATCGAGGAGATAGGAAATCAACATCAGGATTCTACACCTATGTAGGAGACAACTTGGTTACTTGGCGCAGAAAAAAGCAAAATGTAGTGTCGAAGTCCAGTGCAGAAGCTGAGTACCGATCTATGGCGCAAACAACGTGTGAAATAGTGTGGGTGAAGTCACTACTAGAGCAGCTTAGTTTTGAGGTTGAGGTTCCTATGTCTATGAAATGTGACAATCAAACTGCTATCCTCATTGCAAACAATCCCACTTTCCATGAACATACAAAGCATGTTGAAGTTGACTACCACTTTGTGAGAGACATGGTTATAGGAGAAACCATCTCTACCCCTTATACTCAGTCTTCTGAGCAGTTAACCGATATATTTACTAAGGGTCTGAATGTTGGGGTGTTTGAGTCTCTATGTGACAAACTATGCATGGTTAATATGTATGCTCCAGCTTGAGGGAGAGTGTTAGAGTGTGTTATATGGGTTATGTGTTAGTCGAGTTATTGGATATCCATTTATCCGATATCCCTATATATGTGTGTAATCTTTCTTTATGGAATAACTAATTATACTTTTATGACCCAAATCTAGGAATGAAAAATAATAGATGAAAGCTTTCCACAAAGAGAGAGAAGAGAGACAAAGACAGAGCTATAGTGTAGAGTAGAGAAAAATTACAAATAATGAATAGAATTAAAGGAAGAACTTAAGAAAACTAAACATAATGGAGGAATTCAAATTTTGAAAAGTTAATAAACAAATTCAAAAAAATATGAGTACAAAAGAGAACTCTTTTCTTGCCTCTTTGTTTTGAGGAAACACGTTCTCACTTAATATAATAATAAGATGACCAAAACAATCTGTAATTACATGCAAATGTCAATGCTTGTAAAATTTTTGTATAGTTGCTGCACCACTTGAGTGGATTGAGATTCTAATTAAAGACCAGAACACTTATGTACAAGTACCAAAAACAGGCACTTTCTTTGGTTGGGCATCGGATGAAGAGGCCATGGTTTTTTCAACAAGACAACTACCTAATAGTTGGATAGAAAGCTCAGTTATCTGCTCCATTGCCGAATATACAACCATGATGTTTGTTTATGGATTGCAACCACTTTATGATAAAATCACGCTATATTCTTTTAAACAGTGGGTGTTGCATTTTTGATAAGTATTAACTCGATTCTCAAACCATCACAATTTCTTGTCACCTATTAGAGCTTACCACATCTTAGAGCAATAGAATTACCTCTGTGTCTTCTCATCAGAAAAGGCAAAGAAATGTGTAATTAAAAATATATATAATGTTAAGGAACAGTGAACCAAATGGATTATCTATCCAGATTTGTAGTACTACCAACTTGATCAGAGTCAATCTAACCTAACAATTTTCCCTGCCATGAGATTTGAGAATTTTATCCAAGCATAAATAGTCAAGAGCATGTAGCATCTCACTACTTCCAAAGAAAAAGAAAATATACCAATCTCTTTTTTTCCACCAAAAGACACAATAGCATGTATTTTCATTAGCATGAGCTCTATTCTTTAAGCTTTAAAAGATACTCAATTTCACTCATCTTTAGATTGACTTCTAACAAAATAAAGGTAAAAAACTCTTCTTAAAACCACGTATATGGATTTTTTTAACATTGTTCTGCTATTGGTGAAATTTTTGAATTTGTCGTTGATACAAATGAAAATAGATTGATAAAGCTGCCCTAAAAAACGGTTATGCTTCTTATCCAGAGTCTTGTAAAGACTTTTTGGTATCAGAAAATATTGGATATCAACTATCCAAAATCAACCAAAAGGCAACACCAATGCAACAAAACTCAAAAAGAGGCTTCCAAGATTGAGGAAACAGAAGAGGTGCTAGCCCAATTGGTGGCTTGATGAATTATAAAATACAATTAGAAATGATAAACAAAGAGTCAAATATATAATAATATAAATCACCATCCTCAAATACAACTATTCCAACAAAATCAGTAGATTTTAACGTTAAAACTACAAATATATGTTTAATTTCAATTATATAAAAAACAATTGCTGCAATATGTTCAAAACAATGATTAAAATGAGTGAAAGGGTAAAACAATGAGTGGTAGCAGAACTTTTAGATATTTTCGCTTAAATAAGAGAGTAATGTAGATATTAAATTCAAAAAGATTATCAATGTCATTGAAACTCAAAAAACAGTTATTAAAACTGAAAAAGGTGATTACAGTTCAAAAAAAAGGTGAGGGAATCATGGATGACAGAAATAAGGGAAAGTGGGAAGAATATGGATGAAGGTTGAAATTCCAATTTCAATCAGAAGTCCCCTTGGCACTAAGGTGATTGGACAACGTCGTTGAACTGGCACAGGACCCTTCAGTTTGGCCTAGCCTGGAAGCCTATGGCGACGACTGCGACTATCTAAAGAATAGTTGGTCTACTAAGGATTTCGCAGAAGCAAAACTTCTCTTGGTTATTGTAGTTCCCTACCAGTGTCATGTCCAATTCCAAAGCATGTCAAGTCAGGCATAAGCAGATTCAGGGTGTACTTATTTAATTTAGAAAGTGCTCACCAAGCAAGCATTTTGCATCCAAATTATTACACAAGGTAAAAATAGAGCCTCATTTAATGTCAGACTAGTCTATACAACTAACAGTTCCTTTCTAAATTTTAACATTTTTTTGATACAAAACTGAAAGCCAGCAGAACAAGTTCATGATCTTTCAACACTAATTCATGCGACTTATCCAATATTTATTGCTTGGATTTGAAAAAAAAAGGATTATGAATAGAGAAAACAACAGTGCATGATATTCTAGCAACTTAAGGATATCTGTTTGGGTTCACAACATAAAACCAAAAGTCTGAATGACTAAAGTACAAAAATAATGGAATTTGAACTTGCCTGTATGATAGAAAGTGCAATTCGATAGAGCATTACATCTGTGCTATTCTCTCTTACAGTTTGCACTTGCTCTCCGAGAATTCTAAATAAATCCACTGCTGCTGGGGTGTACAGCCTTCCATCTTCTGTTTTCTTTGGAAGCTGCACCTTATCAGCCTCCAGGATATTCATGTACCATTTCTAGAATACAGAAAAGTACAGATATAAAGAGCTAATAGAATTTCCTGTTGCCACATACGATTCCCAGTTGATCAAGCTGCTGGGTCAAGAGAATGACAAAGCTACCTTGGTGGTTGCTTGCACCCGTTCAACATATGTATTCATAAGAGGATCCATTGCTCCACTTTCTGAACAAACTTGAGCCAATGACTCATCAACACCAAGACCAACTAGATTCTCTTGATATTCGACAACCCAACTGGTAACCTACAAGTAATCAATAAATACCTTCGATTTTGTTGATTTTTATGTATAAGAAGAACATCACAGTTACAGTTGTACAACATATGACAATGCCAATCAGGCTACTTGCAGAAAAACTAACAAGCAAGCTCTGACTAAAGTTATTAAGCATACCTTTAAAATTTCTATATTTGTAAGGGAGTTCGCATCACTAAGCAATCTAAGCATCTGAATAAATCTTTCAGTGTATAAATTGACCATGAGTTGAAAAATCTCATATCTGCAGAAAAAAAGAAAACAGCAAAGAAGCAACCAATTGTAACATTTTAAAGACGAGAAAAGATGATGATCGGTAAAATGAAAAATGTTCTTTCAAAGCTTCAAATTTGGAAAAAAAATCAACTATATGTGAACATTAAATAATTACAACCAACATGAATCTGTTGAGGGTGTTTTAATTTCTTCTGTATGTTGAGTACATTTTAGTTCTTTATCATGTTAAAATAGATAGTGAATCTTTAAAAACCAAATAGAAGACCAAAAGTCAATTCAGATTTCCAATGACAGTTCCCATCTCTCTTCCAAGTGCTTGTAATATAATGCATTGTCTAGCATCCTCTTCTTTTTGTCATCCTTGCCACCAGTCTGCTTCAATCTTGCCACAGAACAAAATCACTCGATTTAAGAGATTATAACCAAGGATGATATCTAAAGCACAGAGTCCACGAGGACCGACAGAGACACTGTAACTAAAAAATTAAATAAGTAATCAGAAACTCAGAATTATTAAAACAACAGGATATAGTTTGAAGAAGGAACTATAATTAGATGGGATAAAGATAACATAAATTAAGAAGAACATCCACTGGTGGATAATTTGATTCGTGTCAGGGACTAGCAAGATGTCAAGAAAACATATTTTATACAATCACTAAAAGACATTCAACCAATTTAATTTAATGAAAACCTGAAGATAGGTTACTTACACGTTGTAATAGATACATAGAAGATATCATGACACATTGTAATAAGGGCATGTCTCCAACGGAGTAAAACTATAAAGATGAGGAACAAACCTTGGGGGAAAACAAGGAGCTACATAATCATAAACATCACCAAGCTCATCACCAATCTGAAACCAAAAGAAAAGGCTCGTTATTTAGTAACAATTATGAATAAGTTCTCTAGCTTTTAGTTTAAGCATACATTGGTAACATAAAGCACACTTGTAGCAAAGAAATTTATCAATTGCAACAGGTCTAACATGATCTTAAGATTGATGATTTTTTAAAAGAACAAAAGGTCCTTTCATAGGTTTTTAACTCAGGATAGCCTGACTAGGAGAGCCACTAAAATTAAAATATGTATATAAAGAAACATAACGTACTTTCCGAGCTTCATCTAAAGCAGCTTTTAAATCCTCAAAGACAAGCTGCATAAACAAACTACAATTAGGTTGATATCTGTGAATGAAGAAAGTAGACATTTTGGAAATGGTCCGTGTCACTGTAAATGGGGGAAAAGAAAAATCACTGAGCTACCTTTGTCAATAAGTTATCAAAGCGTGCCTCAACGCTTTTTCTGATATGCTCATAGCATTTATCCTTATAACCTTTCCCCTTTCCCTTGAGTTTATCTTGTGTTTTAGGAGAAGCTGTGGCTGTTGTGCCTTTTCTACATGACACAGAGAAGATCAAGACTGTTTTAATTTATGGGTTCAGAAAATCACAACAAAACATCCAGTCTCCTGTAACTAACTAAAAAGATCTTAATAAAAAAAATATTATATTGATGTTAGAATATAGACAGTCGAGAATATTTTGCACAAAATATTAGCACTTACTAAATAACATACTTAATGATTGTTCAAGCAATGAAACATAGATCTCATATGTAACAAATAAAGACATAACGAAGATGCATTCATTGGACATTACTTGGCAGATCGTCGTGGATTGGTAACCGATGCCATGGTACCACCTCCTTCAGCCTCAGCTGCTTCCTCGGCCAATTGTTGATCTAGTATTTCCTGCATTTCTATTACTCTGGCATGATAGGTCACAAAAGTTTAGAATCTACCATTTTCCTTTTGCTCAATAAGCTTATAAGCACAATTTTGTTATGTCTATTAAGCAATCATTAGATCACCTATTTGTTTAGAGACATCTCATATCAAAATATTCAAAAGGCCAGCCTATGAGAAAAAGGTGAATTTACTTTGGAAGTGTTGCTACTGTCAAATTATTAATTTGGTTTCACCTTAAGAAACAATGGACATTGATGTGTAAAATTTCCCTTGCCGCTGGTGGAATTTGGATCTTGCTTTTCTAGAGATCTAGGTTGGAAATTGACCACTTTTTAGTTCAAGTCGTGCCCTCCAATAAGGGACCAACTTGTGAGGAATAGCTGAGCTCAAAATTTAACCAGTACTACAAGGGATTGTTGTTTACAGATCCTCGGGTTTTCAAGATTTGGAGAACTAGGCGATCATGACAAGAGGTGCAGTTACCTTGTGCCTGTGTGCACATGTGTATATTAGTGAACCTGACAGGTAATGCAGACAGATGGTGGTTTACAAATCAAGTAGTCTACTTGGACAACGTTAAAATCCTAGGGAGACCAAAAAAAACTCTAAATGAAGACTAAATTTTCACCAATGAAACAGACAAGGAATGCATATTCAAGCTATTAAAACTTATGATATACAGATATTCAAAGATGTATATGTATATTTCATGATGTATATTTTTCTCTGTTGTTGTAATTTCTAATATAACTTTAAGGGTATTTTAAATATATTAAAACTCGATCAAGGATGTTGTATTTTTTTATAGCCTACAGTGAAGGAATTTAACAGAAAGAAATATAAAATAGCAGGGTAACTACAAACCAAAAAATCAATATCCAAAGCAAAAAAGTAGTGACCAAGGGAAACAACAGTGAAAACTAATTTTCAACAACAAAAATTGTATAATAGAAATATAAAAATTGAGATTACTGGAGAGTAAGATTCATACCTCAAAGCTCGGACCAATGTCTGTGGACTGCAAAAAACAGGAAAAAAAAGTTTTCTGATAAACTAAAAACGTAATACAGGGGTTTTAATTATTCTATATGCAGATTTAATATTTATAATAGTTCCTATTTAAAAGAAAAGGCAGGGTTCAATGAATTCTTTTTTCGAGGGAAGGGAACAGAAAAGGATCTTTCTTGAAAACTGATTCAAAAATTCCTATTTCTTTTCCTTTTTCCCTTTTGAAGAAAGGAAAATTCAAGAAATTCTGCTTCATTAGAGAAATTAATTCTCTAATATTCAAAAACTCAAGATGCATTGACAGGCATTCAGGCTATTGTGGTGCTTGACCAGCAACTTGACAACCCAAATCCCCTCAATCAAAGCCCTCCAGGACTCAATTAATAGTAAGAATATCAGCAGAAGCTGACAACAAAATGATTGCCTTGTCTGAAATAGTTTTGAAAGGCTAGACTCTTACCTCTCTTTGGCAAGATGGAAGAAGTTGGCAATATGACCCCATAATGTGGTT
Organism: Posidonia australis; assembly: GCA_024699735.1. Lineage (NCBI taxonomy): Eukaryota > Viridiplantae > Streptophyta > Magnoliopsida > Alismatales > Posidoniaceae > Posidonia > Posidonia australis. Next base: position 8,260 of record JAMKQA010001995.1, on the reverse strand, counting down.
TCAAATGTCTCCCATGTTCGATCTATGTCCTCAAAGTATTCCCTATAAAAAAACAAAAACTACAAAGAGTGATAATTGAAATAAAACAATGCATGTAAAAGTGAATTTTGTTAGCAGTGTAAAAATGATTTATTGAACATAAGAAATAAAACATGGTAAAGAAGAGGTCCTATATACCAAAAGGAAATACTTAACAAACAAGAAAACAGTTAATGTGTAACATATAACTCCACTTTTAGAATAAAAAAAATACACATACTACAAGTCAGTATCAGGACTCCATTTGCATCAGCATTCAAAAGCTACGACTTTAAGGGACCCCTAAATTATCCAGGATCAAACCTTTTAGGTTCCTGGATTCCAAAGGATCCAATAAAAACAATCTATAAAACACATTTTTTAACTGGAATGCTTTCTAAAGAACGCAACTGCCCACTTATATTTACATCATGTTTGAAGTAATAAGTTTGTGTTAGTGCTTGTTGTATCTGTTTCGAAACTACATTCAACTATGCCCTGAAAACAAGGTTGAAGCATGCCCACCCAGTGTGCTTCTTCCATGACATGCTCTGGTCCCAATTTTTTCTTGTGGTCTTTGGGATTCCTAAGAAGTCATGTCCGTTCCTACAACAGATCCCCCCAACCCTTTTCTTGGTACAGATGTCTTTCCCAAGTCCAAGCTCATCAAGCTGGGATCCTTCAAAATAGAGAAGGGCAGGCAGGGCTACCACAAGAGATAGGCATAACCATCCTTTCTTCGGTCAATATAAATGGGAAGGAGATAGGCATAACCATCCTCTTTCTTCCTGTACATATAGATGGGAAGATGTCATTAAGATTTAGGAGTGTAAGCAGTACGTACTAAAAGACTCCCATATTGTTTAGAGGGTTGATGTAGAGCTCATGGTACTATGGGACCCAAAGAAAGGATCGGAGCCTACCTCAAACGGCCGGTCAGAAGTGTATGACCTAGAAGAATTAAAGGAAAAGTACCTCTTGTTGGACTGGATTGTGTGTCAATTGTGTTTCCAGAGGCTTCAAAACAAGACAGAATGGCTCTTTGGTAAGTGTTTATTCTCCTAGGTCCCTATTCGCCGTAGGCAAAGCTTCACTTTGTTTCGAAGCCGGAGTTCGCAGGTTCTACCCTCATTTCAGCTTTTAACCATCACTTCATTGATTAACTCAATGGACGATCAAGACAGGCATTCAATCACGCAAAGGAACGAAGGAATCTCCAAATACCTCAACACAGAGTGAGAGCTGAAGGAAGGCTATTGGTATTATGGATGCTCTAACTCTCAATGAGGTTGCCTTCGTGGGTCTTGCCCTTCTTGCCTTTAGGTCATGATGTACCTTGAGATGGACATATCCTATCCCCCTACTAGTGAGGAACCCACTCCTGGGTCATCATTTTGCTACATCTCCTCTAGACACCCTTAGAAGGCAAAGGGTGCTTCTTCTAAAAAAAACACCAGGGTGCCTTCTTGTACGTTAAGGCCTTAGATTGTTGAATGTATTCTACCCCAGGTAGTTCCCTCAACTACTTCTTGAGTTCCTTCAACTCTGGTGAAGCCCTAACCAAAGTCTTTCCTTCTTAATCGAGCTCTCTTATTTTACCATTACGATAGCAAAGCAAGGACGAGAGTGCTAAGGGATCCTTAGGCACATGTCTCAACAACACAAAACAAGGGTTTCACTTGTTAGAAGTTTTGTCTCGATCATGTTAGCATTAAAGGCTATATTTCACAATTAATTCGCTGCTAATTATTCATTTCTTGCTATAGTAACATACATGGAACTAGAGGTACATAAAGAGTTAGGTCAACCCAGCTCGACCCATTAAAAGGTGAGCCTAGCCCGGCCCTAAGCGGGGTCGAGCCCAGTTGGCTCAATTTACTTTGACTAATTTATTCATTTCCCGTAAATGTATTTAATGGCCCGTAATGCCTGTCTTTTGATGGGGCAGTCCGACTTGATTCGTTTGGTAGATCTGGTCGAGGTGGTTTGCTTTCCCGAATTCATAGTTGTGGGATCGTAAACAAGAGATAAAGGTAGATGCAAGCAGTGGCTCCTTCCTTACTATGAGTTAAAAAGGATTGTGACCAATGCAATTGTCACTGAACAATTACATTCAATTCATAGCAAATCAGATCATTGGCTCACAAGAAGGGAACCCTTTGGTTGTTCATGTGCACATTTACTCAGTAACACAACAGAGGGGTGCGCTTTATAGCATGTTCTGGTCAATCAATGGGTAATTTGATATCCTTTCTAATGGTTTTCCTTCTTTGTTTTTGAAACTGAACGTAGTGATGAAACATGAACTGACTTAACCTAACGTAGTTCAGTCTGATTTATGACCACCCTTGCCTTGATGACAAACCTAAGACTCAAAAAGGTGTCATACATCGACTTTTTCATAATAAAAATGATGACAAATTCTTTGGAAATGTCTAATGTTGTCGCAGATTGACTTCAGAAACGCAGTATCATTCAGATAGAAGTCCCTAGGAGGCATGATACCCCAATTGTTTTTATAGAATTCCGTGTAGAAGTTATTACATTCCAGGGTCCTCCTACCCTGCCACCCACTCCATGATGTTATTTGTTGCTATTCCATCTATTTGTGCAATAAGTTCGAAGAAGATATCGATCTATAGAACTCATAGTGCAACCTATGTTATAAGAATGACAGTAAATCTACTAGCGCAGTTGAGACGGAGCTAACCGAAAGCAAAGTTGGTAGGCCACCGACCCCTTAGGTAATTCCTTTTGACCAAAGCAGAGAGATGTAGGCATGCTGACATCAAACAGTGGCTAGCTGCCTAGCCATTATCAAGATTATAATGTCCAAAGCAGAGAGATGTAGGCATGTAGTGAAGGACCTTAATTGATGAGGAGGTTTAGGGGATACAAAGTGGTTTTGGATTGGCAAACTTGACGTCCTTTGAGTTGAACAGTTGATTGAACTTACTGTCCAAATTGAACATATTTGCTAATACATAGAAGAGGATACCTTCAATTTAATTTTATTATTTGTTGATATGTATTTTGCTAAATCAAACTTTAGAGAGAATGTATGATAACATTAACAGGATTGTTGATGGTGGGTACATCCATGCAAACAAGAAAAACTATACACTCGAAATTATAATAAGAACGTAACGAAATGATTGGACCATGATACAAGAAGGATTGAGAAAATGTCCAACCTTAGCCGGCCAACCTCTTCCTTATGCGATGCAGCAGCTGCTAGTGCAAAACGTCTCTTACTATCAAGTGCAGTTAACCTCTAAGCCAATACATAAACAGCATAACATCAGCAGCCACATGTATGTTATCAAGTTTAAATCAAAATTGAAAATATTTTACGTTCAGAACTAGCCAAAGATTTCTGAAGCTGAAGTAACAGAACCTCATATGTGTGAATTAATTCTCTGTCGTCTGCTAAAGAATCTCGTGCTGCGGATGCTTCATCAGATATGGACATCATTCCTTCTACATCCTATAAGTAAATTCAGGAAGTACTTTACAATCGCTATATGCAAAATTAACAAAAACCCTGACAACAGTAAAACTTTTGAAAATGATGTCCTTGACATTTTAAAGAGTAACATGACAAAAAATCACATTCTTTTCCAGCCAAATGAACTGAAAACCATGCTCACTGTAAAGATAGACAGGAAGCCAACCTTCAAAGTTGTCTTCAAGTTGTTTCTTGCATTACTAAGAAGCTTTATTCGGTCATGATTATCAATAAGATTCTGGCATTCTTGACACAGCCTGGAGAATCACAAGTTTATTGAAGACAACAATTTTTTTTTTTAAAGACTATGTTAGAAGTCTCTGACCTAAGCCAGAAGGTACTAACACAGAAAAACTAGAAGGATCATCGATGAAAAGCACCTAATTACTTCTTCACATTAGAAAAAGGAAAGCAATAGTTAAAATAACAGAACAGAATCGCTGCATACTTTTCAATAGACACGAAATTGTCTCGGAGCTGGTTTATTGTCTTTTGAGACAAAGCTAGTGCTTCTATGCCAGATTGTGCTTGCTCAACCTGCAATTTTGCCCAGATTTTATAGTCTTTTGTCAAAATGGAAAAATAATTATTGATGAAAGGCTTGAAAGAGTGAAAAACAATTTACAGAAAACATCAATAAGAAGGTAAAAACCCCCAAGAAAAGTCAACAGTAGATCAAGGAGGAAGACCAGAACAAGAACAGAAAAAGAAAAGAAAAGGAAACAATCAAATCTATGAGCCATGTGATGCTCTCATAGATCTCATTATGGTCCATACTAGAGGGAAGGGACCATTGTAGCAGTAACATCATGCAAATGAATCTAATCCTCAAGGCCTTGAAACTTTTAACAGTTTTACATGGTTTGATCCATAGATTCCCAATGAACTCTATTAATATGATAAACTCTGAAAAAATTATTACTCCTTATGGAGAGTCTATCGGCACAAAGCTATAAAAAAAAGGACAAAGTTTGTAAAAGTAATGCATGGATCATTCAAAGACAGAGTTTTGAGCTTAGTCATAGCGATAAGAGAATTCATTGGAAACGGCATTACTACATAGAAGGAAGGAGTTTGAACCTTGAACAAACGGTAGGGTGAGAAATCCAAACCGAGAGCTAGAGTGAACAAAAGAATGAAGTAGTGATAAGAGACCAATCCAACAAAGCTGATGTACATTATTAAAAAGTATAAGAAAATGTAGTTTCAATACTTTTTAGTGTTGGAATCCAATATAAACATATTGAAAATTTTACTCAGCACCTGAAAATACAATTTAAGATTCTATATCTCAAAAAATCTGAAATTTCAATACTACCTATTGTTTTGGTTCACAGGCACTTCGTACGAGATTAGATCAAATCCAACTCCACAGGGCAATTAGAGAAAGAATTTAAAATCTCGTTTGCAATTGTTAATTGTCATGAACAAATTGCAATCCCATTTACTTTAGACAGTGCATCTAAAGTAAAGTCCCATTCACGAAACTTTATCCACGTCATTGGAAGAGTCTATGAATAAAAAGTACAGGCCCTAAGAACTTCCAAAAAGCATTCCAAATGGATAAACACTGAGTAGTTTTTTTATGAACTGGAAACTTGAGAAATGCATTTCTAGATCAGTATATGTATTAAAATTACTTGAACAACATACTTTATTGATGAAAATCTAATCTCTTCCACAATATTTTTGGCTATATTAGAGGTAAGTGGCAAGTGACAAGAAATTTTTACCTGCTCACTAACCATTGTACTAAGTTGTGCGTCATTAGCCTGGTAGAGAGAAAATAAAATGTTATGAATGACAATGGAATGAGTATTTAATTTTTCTATTCATGCATGCATAAATAGAATGAACGTATTTCAGACCAATATTAATAAAATTGTACTGCAAGTATAGCTTTAAACATCAGAAGAATATTTTATGTACAAGGAAGAAAATGTGGAGCACAACTTATCTGCTTGCATTTCAATCTCAATACCCATATATCATTACCTCTATATGCACATAGGCCATAAAGTTTTCTTCTATCTTTATTATTAGTATTTTCTATTTTAACCAGGAAATTGTGTACTAAATTGAGATTCAAGTGGTGGATCTTGGAAAGTGTCCAACAACAACACCACGGCAGAAGCTACTTCATAGAAAAAGATGAAAATCTCACTTAGGAAAATAGAAAAACCTCATTCATAAATATAAAGTAGGCTCTGCTGATAGAACACTACAATTTTATATAACATTTAGAAAAACATTAGACCTGTTAATCCTTTGATACGACACAATTACATGATACATCAACACAATAAAATTTAGTGATAATTTTATTTAACTATTTTGCAACATTATGCGATTCATGGTTAATGAGCATAACGTTATTTTGACACGATTGGGCATAATTACTACCTGATTCAACACAATTGGAACTGATTGAACCCAAATAATACATATTAACATTGATAATGGATTATTAAACATATTTTTACAAAATTGAATACAAATACATTTTATACATGTTTAAAACTATAGTATTATTAGTAATCAAATATAAGTTTTCCAAAATACAAGAAATATTAGTGAAAAAATGATAGACATAATAACAATATTAACCAGATACGGTAAGTACACGACACGACCCAATCAACATATCTAAAAGTGTTATCAAGAATTTACTAATGTACTCCACTCAACTAGGGTATTAGGAGACTAATTATTGAGTGAAGGCTTGGTGGTGTTCGTTTCTCCCCGTGTCTTTGTTTACAAAGAGGAAATTTTATCACCAATGCACACTTTAGACAACCTGTTAATAAAGCTACACCAGCAGAACAATGTACGCCCAACACATTAGATGGCAGATAATGATTAGTTGCTGAAATCATGGTTGGTGTGTGTATTGCAGGCAGTGGCCTGCCATTTCTGTTGTACCATATTCAACCACATCTGATTGATATGACACTTTGCTATATATACATAGGGAAAAGCTCACCATGTTGGTGAGAGAGTGATACCAAATCAAGCTTTCATCGTATCAGGAGAGTAGAGTTCGTTCCTGGCCTTCTCTTCTCCAATGGCTTCTTCTTCCACCATCTTCCACCATTTCTCTTTCCATTGGTCATGTTTCTTCCTCCACATCTGACTTCCTTCCCTTGCTACTCGCCTGGATGACACGAACTTTCTTTTCTGGAAAGCTGTTTAGCCTTTCCTCAAAGCTCAGTGTCTCTGGCAATATGTCTCTGGCAATATGTCTCCACCTCACTTCCTTGTTCGGAACGCACCATTTCTGTTTCTGCCACCAACAACGATGGCTCCACCATCACAACTGCGTCTCCTGATCCTGCGTATGACACCTGGATCACCCAAGACTAGCTTGCTCTAGGCTGACTTCTCAACACTCTCTCCGACTCTATTGTTGGCCAAGTTGTTGGTCTTCCCACCACTAAGGATACACATTAAGTTCCAAGAACCCATCGAAATATGACTGTAAAGTTACTTTCAAATTAGTTGAATTTAAGCACATAATTTTTTAATTTTGACGGAAGATCTCGGAATTCGACAGACCAGAATCCACCTTCAAATCTATTTCCCTGCTTTCTGCTATCTACTACACCAGCTATCACGCTATTCTCCGCATTCCCCATTCCTGAAAAAAAAACACCACTTCCCAGCCATGGAAAAGAAAATCCTCGAATCAACTTGCGCCATTTACTAGCAAAGACATACGACTCGAACAACCGATGACAAATGGAAAAAAAAAATAGATAATTCAAGCGAAAACACTGTTGTGCTAGAGGTCCCGCACCTGCTGACGAGAGGTGTAGTCGGATTTGATGGAAGCGATGGACGCGAGGAGGTCCGGGAGCGGGAGAAGCTTCGCCACCTCCCGGACGGCGGTCTCCTTGGCCTCGATCCCCAGATCTTCCATCGCCTCCCGGGTATAGATCGATCGAATTCCAACAACAACTCCACCAATTTCTACTCAGATCTCGAGCAGCAATCGAGGATAGGCATTGTCAACTTCTTCTCCGTGTGCCTGGAGTCTTCCAACTCGAGCGAGAGAAGGAAATGGCCTATAAGTGTGCCGGGTCGGATTTAGGTACCTTTCTCCTTGTTCTTACACCAAATGGAAAACGGGCCGGCCGCAGGCTGGTCTAGGTCGGGTCGGGCCGGGCCTTCACTTGCAATCCATGGGTCTAGTATGGCTCATGACCCGTCTGTAGGCCGGGCCATCAGGCCAACTGGCTGGGTCGGGTCGGATCGATCCATTGGACTCAAAATTGAATTTTAAAAATTATTTTTTTTATTAATAAAAAATATTTGAAATATATCATTTTTTTACATAAAAAAATACAAAAGATATTTACATCACTTTTTTTATATTTTTTACTTTAAAATTTTACATCATGAATTATTCATTTTGGGAGTCTGTTCTGCTTATTGAAATTGATGTCGCATCATCGTCTTCTTCTGATTCAGACTTCAAGTTCAATCTTTAAAGACGGTCAACCGCATCGTATCAATCTTTCAAACAGACAGAGGCTTCTACAGATTTCTCTGATAATCTACATTTTTTATCATTTAAGACTCTTTTTCCTACAGAAAATGCAGATTCTGATGCCACAGTTGACGTCAGAATCGTTAATAAATCTTTTGCCATTTTTGATACTATAGGAAACCTAATAGCTGTAGTAGACCACCACTTTAATATATTTAAGTTATTTATTTCTAAATCACTAAAAG
>JAMKQA010001994.1:0-25537 GCA_024699735.1 Posidonia australis | reverse complement strand
CGAACCTTGGATGGGAAAAAAGGCACCAGGATTCGTTCCAATGGAGCGAACCTTGGATAGGAAAAAAGGCACCAGGATTCGTTCCAATAGCGCGATCCTTGGATGGGAAAAAAGGCACCAGGATTCGTTCCAATAGAGCAAACCTGTGATGGGAAAAAAAAGCCCTAGAATTCGTTCCAATGGAGCGAATCTTGGATGGTAAAAAAGGCACCAGGATTGGTTCCAATAATGCAAACCTTGGTTGGAAAAACGCACTAGGATTCGTTCCAATGGTGCAAAGCTCGGATGGGAAAAACGGCACCAGGATTCGTTCCAATGGAGCAAAACTTGGATGGGAAAAGAGGCACTTGGATTCGTTCCAATAGAGCGAACATTGGGGGGAAAAAAGGCTCCAGGATTCCTTCCAATGGAGCGAACCTTGGATGGGAAAAATGGCACTAGGATTTGTTCCAATGGAGCGAACCTTGGATGGGAAAAATGGAAACAGGATTCGTTCCATTGGAACGAACCATGGATGGGAAAGAGGGCACTCGGGTTCGTTCCAACGATGCAAACCATGGATGGGAAAAACGGCTCCATGATTCGTTCCAATAGAGTGAACCATGGATTGGAAAAGAGGCACCAGGGTTCGTTCCCATAGAGCGAACCTTGGATGGGAAAAAAGGCACCAGGATTCGTTCCAATGGAGCAAACCATGGATTGGAAAAAAGGCACCAGGATTCGTTCCAATAGCGCGATCCTTGGATGGGAAAAAAGGCACCAGGATTCGTTCCAATAGGGCAAACCTGTGATGGGAAAAAAAAGCCCCAGAATTCATTCCAATGGAGCGAACCTTGGATGGTAAAAAAGGCACCAGGATTGGTTCCAATAATGCGAACCTTGGTTGGAAAAACGCACTAGGATTCGTTCCAATGGTGCAAAGCTCGGATGGGAAAAACGGCACCAGGATTCGTTCCAATGGAGCGAACCTTGGATGGGAAAAGAGGCACCTGGATTCGTTCCAATAGAGCGAACCTTGGATGGGTAAAAAGGCTCCAGGATTCCTTCCAATGGAGCGAACCTTGGATGGGAAAAATGGCACCAGGATTCGTTCCAATGGTGCAAACCATGGATGCGAAGAAGGGCACCCGGATTCGTTCCAATGGAGCAAACCTTGCATGGGAAAAAAGGCACCAAGATTCATTCCAATAGAGTGAACCTTGGATTGGAAAAAAGGCACCGGGATTCGTTCCAATAGAGCGAGCCTTGGATGGGAAAAAAGGCACCAGTATTCGTTCCATTGGAGCGAACCTTGGATAGGAAAAAAGGCACTAGGATTCGTTCCAATAGTGCGATCCTTGGAAGGGAAAAAAGGCACTAGGATTCGTTCCGTTGGAGTGAATCTTGAATGGGAAAAAAGGCACCAGGATTCGTTCCAATAGATCAAACCATTGATGGGAAAAAAATTCCCAAGGATTCGTTCCGATGGAGCGAACCTTGGATGGGAAAAAAGGCACCCGCATTTGTTCCAATAATAAGAACCTTGGATAGGAAAAACACACTAGGATTCGTTCCAATGGTGTGATACTTGGATGGGAAAAAAGGCACAAGAATTCGTTCCAATGGAGCCAACCATGGATGGTAAAAAAGGCAACTGGATTCGTTCCAACAGAGCGAACCTTGGATGGGAAAAAAGGCACCACGATTCGTTCCAATGGTGCGAACCTTGGATGGAGAAAAAGGCACCTGGATTCATTCCATTGGAGCGAACCTTGGATGGGAAAATGGTCACCAGCATTCGTTTCAATAGTGTGAACCTTGGATGGGAAATAAGGCACCAGGATTCGTTCCAATGGAGCAAACCATGGATGGTAAAAAAGGCACCTGGATTCGTTCCAATAGAGCGAACCATGGATGGGAAAAAAGGCACCAGGATTCGTTCCAATGGAGCGAACCATGGATGGAGAAAAAGGCACCTGGATTCATTCCAATGGAGCGAACCTTGAATGGGAAAATGGGCACCAGCATTCATTTCAATTGTGCGAAACTTGGATGGGAAATAAGGCACCAGGATTCGTTCCAATGGAGCAAACCGTGGATTGGAAAAAAGGCACCAGGATTCGTTCCAATTGAGCGAACCATGGATGGGAGAAGAAAGGCACCCGGATTTGTTCCACTAATGCGAACCTTGGATGGGAAAAATGCACTAGGATTTGTTCCAATGGAGCGAAGCTTGGATGGGAAAAAAGGCACCAGAATTCATTCCAATGGAGCTAACCATGGATGGGAAAAAAGGCAATAGGATTCATCCCTATAGAGCGAAGCTTGGAAGGGAAAAAAGGCACAAGGATTCATTCCAGTAGAGCAAACCTTGGATGGGAAAACGGCACAAGTATTCGTTCCAATGGAGAGAACCTTGGATGGGAAAAAAGGCACCCGAATTCGTTCCATTGGAGTGAACCTTGGATGGGAAAAAAGGCACCAAGATTCGTTCCAGTGGAGCAAACCATAGATGGGAGAAAAGGCACCAGGATTCGTTTCATTGGAGAAAAACTTTGATGGGAAAAAAGGCACCAAGATTCGTTCCCATAGAGAGAACCTTGACTGGGAAAAAAGGCACCAGTATTCATTCCACTTGAGCGAACCTTGGATGGGAAAAAAGGCACCAGGATTCATTCCAAAGGAGCGAACCTTGGATAGGAAAAAAGGCACTAGGATTCGTTCCAATAGCGCGAACCTTGGATGGGAAAAAAGGCACCAGGATTCGTTCCAATGGAGCGAATCTTGGATGGGAAAAAAGGCACCAGGATTCGTTCCGATGGAGCGAAGCTAGGATGGGAAACATGGCACCAGGATTCGTTCCAATAGAGCAAACCTTGGATGGGAAATGAGGCACCAGGATTCATTCCAATGGAGCGCACCTAGGATGGCAAAAAGGGCTCCAGGATTCGTTCCAATAGAGCGTTCCTTGGAAGGGAAATAAAGGCACCAGGATTCGTTCCAATGGAGCGAACCTTGGATGGGAAAAAAGGCTTCAGGATTCATTCCAATAGAGCGAACCTTGGATGGGAAAAAAGGCACAAGGATTCGATCCAATAGAGCGAACCTTGGATGGGAAAAAGGCGCAAGGATTCGTTCCGATGGAGCAAATCTTGGATGGGAAAATAGGCACCAGGATTCGTTCCAATGGAGCTAGGCATGGATGGGAAAAATGGCACCTTTATTCGTTCCAATGGAGCGAACCATGGATGGGAAAAAAGGCACCATGATATGTTCCTATAGAGCGATACTTGGATTGGAAAATAGGCACCAGGTTTCGATCCTTGGATTGGAAAAAAGGCACCAGGATTCGTTCCCATAGAGCGAACCTTGGATGGGAAAAAAGGGACTAGGATTCGTTCCATTGGAGCGAACCATGGCTGGGAAAAATGGCACTAGGATTCGTTCCAATAAAATGAACATTCGATGGGAAATAAGGGACCAGGATTCGCTCCAATGGAGCGAACCATGGATGGGAAAAAAAGGCACCAAGATTTGTTCCTATAGCGCGAACCTTGGATCGGAAAAAAGGCACCAGGATTCGTTCCATTGGAGCGAACCATGGATGGGAAAAAAGGCACCTGGATTCGTTCCAATGGAGCAAAACTTGGATGGGAAAAAAAAGCCCCTAGATTCATTCCAATGGAGCGAACCTTGGATGGGAATAAAGGCACTAGGATTCGTTCCAAAAATGCAAACCTTGGATGGGACAAACGCACCTGGATTCGTTCCAATGGAGTGAAGCTTGGATTGGAAAAAAGGCACCTGGATTCATTCCAATGGAGCAAACCATGGATGGGAAAAAAGGCACCAGGATTCGTTCAAATAGAGCGAACCATGGATGGGAAAAAAGGCACGAGGATTCGTTCCAATGGAGCAAACCTTGGATGGAGAAAAAGGCAATAGGATTCGTTCCACTGGAGTGAATCTTGGATGGGAAAAAGGCACCATGATTCGTTTCAATCGAGCGAAACTTGGATGGGAAATAAGGCACCAGGATTCATTCCAATGGTGCGAACCTTGGATGGGAAAAAAGGCACTAGGATTTGTTCCAATAGTGTGAACCTTGGATGGGAAAAAAAAGGCACTAGGATTTGTTCAGATGTAGCTAAACTTGGATGGGAAAAAAGGCATCAGGATTCGTTCCCATAGAGCGAACCTTCGATAGGGAAAAAGGCACTAGGATTCGTTCCAATAGTGCGAACCTTGGATGGGAAAATGGCACAAGGATTCATTCCAATGGAGTGAACTTTGGATGGGAAAAAACGAACCCGGATTCGTTCCAATGGAGCGAACCTTGGATCGAAGAAAGGCAGCAGGATTTGTTCCAATGGAGCAAACCTAGGATGAAATAAAAGGCACTAGGATTCGTTCCATTAGAGCGAACCTTGGATGGGAAAAAAGGCACTTGGATTCATTCCAATAGAGTGTACCTTGGATGGGAAAAAAGGCACTAGGATTCGTTCCACTGGAGCGAACCTTGGATAGGAAAAAAGGCACCTGGATTCGTTCCAATAGCGCGAAACTAAGATGGTAAAAAAGGCACCAGGATTCGTTCCAATGGAGCGAACCTTGGACGGGAAAAATGGCACCAGGATTCGTTCCAATGGAGCGTACCATGGATGGGAAAAAGGGCACCCGGGTTCGTTCCAATGGAGCAAACCTTTGATGGGAAAAAAGGCACCAGGATTCGTTCCAATAGTGCGAACATTGGATTAGAAAAAAGGCACCAGGATTCGTTCCAATAGAGCGAACATAGGATGGGAAAAAAGGCACCAGTATTCGTTCCTATGGACCAAACCTTGGATAGGAAAAAAGGCACTTGGATTTGTTCTAATAGCACTATCCTTGGATGGGAAAAAAGGCACCAGGATTCATTCCAATGGAGCAAAACTTCGATGGGAAAAGGCCCCAGGATTCGTTCCAATAGAGCAAACCTTGGATGGAAAAAAATGCCCTAGGATTCGTTCCAATGGAGCGAAGCTCGGATGGGAAAAAAAGCACCAGGATTTGTTCTAGTAATGCGAACCTTGGATCGGAAAACGCACTAGGATTCGTTCTAATGGGGCGAAGCTTGGATGGGATGAAAGGCACCAGGACTCGTTCCAATGGAGCAAACCTTGGATGGGAAAAGAGGCACATGGATTCGTTCCAATAGAGCGAACCATGGATGGGAAAAAAGGCACCAGGATTCATTCCATTGGAGTGAAACTTGGATGGGAAAATTGGATCCAAGATTCGTTCCGATAGAGCAAACCATGGATGGGAAAAAGCGCACTCGTGTTTGTTCCAGTGGAGCAAGCCTAGGATGGAAAAGAAGGCACCAGGATTTGTTCCGTTAGAGCGAACCATGGATTGGAAAAAAGGCACTAGGATTTGATCCAATAGAGCGAGCCTTGAATGGGAAAAAAGGCACAAGGATTCGTTCCAAGGGAGTGAACCTTGGATAGTAAATAAGGCACTAGGATTCGTTCCAATAGCGCGAACCTTGGATGGGAAAAAGGCACAAGGATTCGTTCCCATGGAGCAAAACTTGGATGGGAGAAAAGGCACCAGGATTCGATCCAATGGAGTGAACCTTGGATGGAAAAAAAGGCACCAGGATTCGTTCTGATGGAGCGAACCATGGATGGGAAAAAAGGCACCAAGATTCATTCCAATGGAGCAAACCTTGGATGGGATAAAAGGCTCTAGGATTCGTTCTAATACAGTGAACCTTGGATGGGAAAAAAAGGCACCTGGATTCGTTCCAATAGAGTGTACCTTGGATAGGAAAATAGGCACCAAAATTCGTTCCAATGGAGCAAACCTTGGATGGGAAAAAAGGCACAAGGATTCGTTCCAATGGAGCAAACCATGGATGAGATAAAAGGCACCAGGATTCGTTCCAATGGAGCAAACCTTGGATGGGATAAAAGGCACTAGGAATCGTTCCAATGGAGCGAACCTTGGATGGGAAAAAAGGCACCTGGATTCGTTCCAATAGAGTGTACCTAGGATGGGAAAAAAGGCACTAGGATTCGTTCCAATGGGGCGAACCTTGGATTGGAAAAAAGGCACTTGGATTCGTTCCAATAGAGTGTACCTAGGATGGGAAAAAAGGCACTAGGATTCGTTCCAATGGGGCGAACCTTGGATTGGAAAAAAGGCACTTGGATTCGTTCCAATAGCGTGTACCTTGGATGGGAAAAATGGCACAAGGATTCGTTCCAATGGGGCGAACCTTGGATGGGAAAAATGGCACCTGGATTCGTTCCAATGGAGCGAACCACGGATGGGAAAAATGGCACCAAGGTTCGTTCCAATGGAGCAAACCATGGATTGGAAAAAAGGCACCCGAATTCCATCCAATAGCGTGAACCATGGATTGGAAAAAAGGCACCAGGATTCGTTCCAATGGAGAGAACCTTGGACGGGAAAAATGGCACCAGGATTCGTTCCAATGGAGCGTACCATGGATGGGAAAAATGGCACCTGGGTTCGTTCCTATGGAGCAAACCTTGGATGGGAAAAAAGGCACCTGGATTCCTTCCAATAGAGTGTACCATGGATGGGAAAAAAGGCACTAGGATTCGTTCCAATGGGGCGAAACTTGGATAGGAAAAAAGGCATCTGGATTCGTTCCAATAGCGCGAACCTTAGATGGGAAAAGTGGCACAGGGATTCGTTCCAATGGGGCGAACCTAGGATGGGAAAAATGGCACCAGGATTCGTTCCAATGGAGCGAACCACGGATGGGGAAAAGGGCACCCGGGTTTGTTCCAATGGAGAAAACCTTGGATGGGAAAAAAGGCACCAGGATTTGTTCCAATAGTGCGAACCATGGATTGGAAAAAAGGCACCAGGATTCGTTCCAATAGAGTGAACCTTGGTTGGGAAAAAAGGCACTAGGATTCGTTCCAATGGAGCAAACCTTGGATAGGAAAAAACACACCAGGATTCGTTCCACTAGCGCGATCCTTGGATGGGAAAAAAGGCACTAGGATTCGTTCCAATGGAGCGAACCTTGGATGGGAAAAGGGCCCCAGGATTCGTTCCAATAGAGCAAACCTTGGAAGGGAAAAAATGCCCCAAGATTCGTTCCAATGGAGCGAACCTCGGATGGGAAAAAAGGCACCAGGATTTGTTCCAATAATGCGAACCTTGGATGGGAAAACGCACTAGGATTCGTTCCTATGGGGCGAAGCTTGGATGGGAAGAAAGGCACCAGGACTCATTCCAATGGAGCTAACCTTGGTTGGGAAAAGAGGCACCTGGATTCGTTCCAATAGAGCAAACCATGGATGGGGAATAAGGCACCGGGATTCATTCCAATGGAGCGAACCTTGGATGGGAAAAATGGCACTAGGATTCATTTCGATGGAGCGAAACATAGATGGGAAAACGGGCACCCGTGTTCGTTCCAATGGAGAAAGCCTAGGATGGCAAAGAAGGCACCAGGATTCATTCCAATAGAGCGAAACATGGATTGGAAAAAAGGCACCAGGATTTGTTCCAATAGAGCGAGCCTTGGATGGGAAAAAAGGCACTAGGATTCGTTCCAATGGAGCGAACCTTGGATAGGAAATAAGGCACCAGGATTCATTCCAATAGCGCGAACCTTGGATGGGAAAAAGGCACTAGGATTCGTTCCCATGGAGCGAAACTTGGATGGGAAAAAAGGAACCTGGATTCGTGCCAATAGAGCTAGCCTTGGATGGGAAAAAAGTGCCCCAGGATTTGTTCCATTGGAGCGGACCTTGGATGGGAATAAAGGCACCAGGATTCGTTCCAATAATGCGAACCATGGATGGGCAAAACGCACCAGGAATCGTTCTAATGGAGTGAAGCTTGGATGGGAAAAAAGGCACCAAGATTCGTTCAAGTGGAGCAAACGTTGGATGGGAAAATCGGCACCTGGATTAGTCCCAACATAGCGAACCATGGAAGGGAGAAAATGGCACCATGATTCGTTCCAATGGAGCGAACCATGGATGGAGAAAATGGCACCAAGATTCATTCCAATGGAGTGAACCTTGGATGCGAAAAAAGGCTCAAGGATTCGTTCCGATAAAGCGAACCAAGGAAGGGAAAAGGCACAAGGATTCGTTCCGATGGAGTGAACCATGGATGGGAAAAAAGGCACCAGGATTCGTTCCATTGGAGCAAACCTAGGATTAAAAAATGGCACCATGATTCGTTCCATTGGTGCGAACCATGGATGGGAAAATTGGCACCTGGATTCGTTCCAATAGAGCGAACCGTGGATTTGAAAAAAGGCGCCAGGATTCGTTCCAATAGAGCGAACCTTGGATTGGAAAAAGGCACCCGGATACATTCCAATAAAGCGAACCTTGGATGGGAAAAAAGGCTCCAGGATTCGTCCTAATGGAGCAAACCTTGGATAGGAAAAAAGGCCCAAGGATTTGTTCCAATGGAGTGAACCGTGGATGGGAAAAAAGGCACCAGGATTCGTTCCAATGGAGCGAACCTAGGATGGAAAAAAAGGCACCAGGATTCGTTCCAATGGAATGAACCATGGATGGGAAAAAGGGCACCAGGATTCGTTCCAATGGAGCAAACCATGGATGGGATAAAAGGCACTAGGATTCGTTCCAATAGAGTGAACCTTGGATGGGAAAAAATGCACCAGGATTCGTTCCAATAGAGTGAACCTTGTATGGGAAAAATGGCACCAGAATTCGTTCCAATGGAGCGAACCTTGGATGGGAAAAAAGGCACCAGGATTCGTTCCAACGGAGCGAACCATGGATGGGAAAAAAGGCACCAGGATTCGTTCCAATGGAGCAAACCATCGATGGGATAAAAGGCTCTAGGATTCGTTCCAATAGAGCGAACCTTGGATGGGAAAAAAGGCACCTGGATTCGTTCCAATAGAGTGTACCATGGATGGGAAAATGGCACCAAGATTCGTTCCAATGGAGCGAACCTTGGATGGAAAAAAAGGCACCAGGATTCGTTCCAATGGAGAGAACCATGGATGGGAAAAAGGCACCAGGATTCGTTCCAATGGAGAGAACCATGGATGGGAAAAAGGCACCAGGATTCGTTCCAATGGAGCAAACCTTGGATGGGATAAAAGGCACTAGGATTCGTTCCATTAGAGCAAACCTTGGATGGGAAAAATGCACCAGGATTCGTTCCAATGGAGCGTACCATGCATGGGAGAAAAGGCACCAGGATTTGTTCCAATGGAGCAAACCTTGGATGGGAAAAAGGCACCATGATTTGTTCCAATGGTGCAAACCTTGGATGGGAATAATGGCACCCGGATACGTTCCAATTGAGCGAACGTTGGATTTGAAAAAAGGCGCCAGGATTCGTTCCAATAGTGCGAACCTTGGATTGGAAAAAAGGCACCCGGATTCATTCCAATAGAGTGAACCTTGGATGGGAAAAAAGGCACCAGGATTCGTTCTAATGGAGCGAACCTTGGATAGGAGAAAAGGCACATGGATTCGTTCCAGTGGAGTGAACCTTGGATGGGAAAAACGGCACCAGGATTCGTTCCACTGGTGCAAACCTTGGATGGGATAAAAGGCACTAGGATTCATTCCAATAGAGCGAACCTTGGATGGGAAAAAAGGCACCAGGATTCGTTACAATATAGTGTACCTTGGATGGCAAAAAAGGCACTAGGATTCGTTCCATTGGGATGAACCTTGGATAGGAAAAAAGGCACCTGGATTCATTCCAATAGCATGAACCTTAGATGGGAAAAATGGCACAAGGATTCGCTCCAATGGAGCGAACCTTGGATGGGAAAAATGGCACCAGGATTCGTTCCAATGGAGCGAACCACGGATGGGAAAAATGGCACCCGGGTTCGTTCCATTGGAGCAAACCTTGGATTGGGAAAAAGGCACCAGGATTCGTTCCAATAGAGCGAACCTTGGATTGGAAAAAGGACACCTAGATTCGTTTTAATGGAGCGAACCTTGGATGGAAGAAAAGCCTCCAGGATTCGTTCCATTGGAGTGAACCATGGATTGGAAAAAATACACCAGGATTCGTTCCAATGGAGCAAACCTTGGATGGGAAGAACGGCTCCAGGATTCATTCCAATAGAGCAAACCTTGGATTGGAAAAAAGGCAACGGGATTCGTTCCAATAGAGCGAACCATAGATTGGAAAAAATGCACCAGGATTCGTTCTAATTGAGCGGACCTTGCATGGGAAGAAAGGCACCAGGATTCGTTCCAATGGAGCGAACCATGGATAGGAAAAAAGGCACAAGGATTTGTTCCCATGGAGTGAACCTTGGATGGGAAATACGCACCTGGATTCATTCCAATGGAGCGAACCATGGATGGAAAAAAAGGCACCAGAATTCATTCCACTAGAGCGAACCATGGATGGAAGAAAAGGCACCAGGAATCGTTCCGATGGATCGAACCAAGGATTGGAAAAAAGGAACTAGGATTCGTTCCAATGGAGCAAACCATGGATGGGAAAAAAGGCAACAGGATTCGTTCTAATAGAGCGAACCTTGGATTGGGAAAAAGGCACCAGGATTCGATCCAATAGAGTGAACCTTGGATTGGAAAAACGGCACCAGGATTCGTTTTAATGGAGCGAACCATGGATGGAAGAAACCCTCCAGGATTCGTTCGATTGGAGTGAACCATGGATTGGAAAATATGCACCAGGATTCGTTCCAATGAAGCAAACCTTGGATTGGAAAAAAGGCACCAGGATTCGTTCCAATAGAGTGAACCTTGGATTGGCAAAAATGCACAAGGATTCGTTCTAATAGAGCGAACCACGCATGGGAAGAAAGGCACCAGGATTCGTTCCAATGGAGCGAACCATGGATAGGAAAAACGGCACAAGGATTCGTTCCAACGGAGTGAACCTTGGATGGGAAAAAAGGCACCAAGATTCATTCCAATGTAACGAACCTAGGATTCATTCCATTGGAGCGAACCATGGATGGAAGAAAAGGCACCAGGATTCATTCCAATGAAGCGAACCAAGGATTGGAAAAAAGGCACCTGGATTCTTTCCAATGGAGCAAACCTTGGATGGGAAAAAAGGCAATAGGATTCGTTCCAATAGAGCGAACCATGGATTGGAAAAAAGGCACCAGGATTCGTTCCAATAGAGCGAACCTTGGATTGGAAAAAAGGCACCTGGATTCGTTCCATTAGAGCGAACCTTGGATGGGAAAAAAGGCGCTAGGATTCGTTCTAATGTAGCGAACCTTGGATAGGAAAAAAGGCACAAGGATTCGTTCCAATGGAGTGAACCTTGGATGGGAAAAATGTCACCAGGATTCATTCCAATTGAGCGAACCTTGGATTGGAAAAAGGGCATCGGGATTCGTTCCAAAAGAGCGAACCTTGGATTGGAAAAAATGCACCAGGATTCGTTCTAATTTAGCGAACCTTGCAAGGGAAGAAAGGCACCTGGATTTGTTCCAATGGAGCGAACCATGGATAGGAAAAAAGGCACAAGGATTCGTTCCAATGGAGTGAACCTTGGATGGGAAAAAAGGCACCAAGATTCATTCCAATGGAGCAAACCTTGGATGGGAAAAAAGGCACCAAAATTCATTCCACTAGAGCGAACCATGGATGGAAGAAAAGGCACCAAGTTTCGTTCCAATGGAGCGAACCAAGGATTGGAAAAAAGGCACTAGGATTCATTCCAAAGGAGCAAACCTTGGATGGGAAAAAAGGCAACAGGATTCGTTCCAATAGAGCAAACCCCGGATTGGGAAAAAGGCACCTGGATTCGTTCCAATGGAGCGAACCTTGGATTGGAAAAAAGGCACCAGGATTTAATGGAGCGAGCCATGGATTGTAGAAAAGCCTCCAGGATTCGTTCCATTGGAGTGAACCATGGATTGGGAAAAATGCACCAGGATTCGATCCAATGGAGCAAACCTAGGATGGGAAAAAAGGCAACAGGATTCGTTCCAATAGAGCGAACCTTGGATTGGAAAAAAGGCACCAGGATTCGTTCTAATAAAGCAAAACTTGGATTGGAAAAATGGCACCTGGATTCGTTCCATTATAGCAAACCTTGGAAGGAAAAAAAGGCGCCAGGATTCGTTCCAATGGAGCGAACCTTGGATAGGAAAAAAGGCACAAGGATTCATTCCAATGGAGTGAACCTTGGATGGGAAAAATGGCACCTGCATTCGTTCCAATGGAGCGAACCTTGGATGGAAAAAAAGGCACCAGGATTCGTTCCAATGGAGTGAACCATGGATGGGTAAAATGGCACCAGGATTCGTTCCAATGGAGCAAACCATGGATGGGATAAAAGGCACTGGGATTCATTCCAATAGAGCGAACCATGGATGGGAAAAAATGCACCAGGATTCGTTCCTATTGAGTGAACCTTCGTTGGGAATAAAGGCACCAGGATTCGTTCCAATGGAGCGAACCTTCGATGGGAATAAAGGCAACTAGATTCGTTCCAATAGAGCGAACCTTTGATGGGAGAAAAAGCCCCAGGATTCGTTCCAATGGAGCGAACCTTGGATGGGAGAAATGGCACCAGGATTCGTTCCAATAGAACGAACCTTGGATGGGAAAAACGCACCAGGATTCATTCCAATGGAGCGTAACTTGCATGGGAGCAAACCTTGGATAGGAAAAACGGAACCAGGATTCGATCCAATTGAGCGAACCAATGATTTGAAAAAAGGCGCCAGGATTTGTTCCAATAGAGAGAACCTTCGATTGACAAAAAGGCACCCGAATTCATTCCAATAGAGCGAGCCTTGGATGGGAAATAAGGCACCAGGATTCGTTTTAATGGAGCAAACCTTGGATAGGAAAAAAGGCACGAGGATTTGTTCCAATGGAGTGAACCTTGGATGAGAAAAAAGGAACCAGGATTCTTTCCAATGGAGCGAACCTTGGATGGAAAAAAAGGCACCAGGATTCGCTCCAATGGAGCGAACCACGGATGGGAAAAAAGGCACCAAGATTCGTTCCAATGGAGCAAACCATGGATGGGATAAAAGGCACTAGTATTCGTTCCAATAGTGTGAACCTTGGATGGGAAAAAATGCACCAGGATACGTTCCTATAGAGTGAACCTTGGATGGGAGAAAAGGCACCAGGATTCGTTCCAATGGAGTGAACCTTGGATGGGAAAAAAGGCAACAGGATTTGTTCCAATAGAGCGAACTTTGGATGGGAAATAAAAGCCCCAGGATTCGTTCCAATGGAGCGGACCATGGATGGGTAAAATGGAACCAGGATTCGTTCCAATAGAGTGAACCTTGGATTGGAAAAAACGCACCAGGATTCGTTCCAATAGAGCGAACCTTGGATTGGAAAAAAGGCACCAGGATTCGTTCCAATAGAGTGAACCTTGGATTGGAAAAAAGGCACTAGGATTCGTTCCATTAGAGCGAACCTTGGAAGGAATAAATGGCGACAGGACTCGTTCTAATGGAGCGAATCTTGGATAGGAAAAAAGGAACCAAGATTCGTTCCAATAGAGTGAACCTTGGATTGGAAAAAAGTCACCTGGATTCGTTCCATTAGAGCAAACCTTGGAAGGAGAAAAAGGCACCAGGATTCGTTCTAATGGAGCGAACCTTGGATTGGAAAAAAGGCACAAGGATTCGTTCCAATGGAGTGAACCTTGGATGGGAAAAATGGCACCTGCATTCGTTCCAATGGAGCGAACCTTGGATGGAAAAAAAGGCACCAGGATTCGTTCCAATGGAGTAAACCATGGATGGGTAAAATGGCTCCAGGATTCGTTCCAATGGAGAAAACCATGGATGGGATAAAAGGCACTAGGATTCATTCCAATAGAGCGAACCATGGATGGGAAAAAAGGCACCAGGATTCGTTCCAATGGAGTGAACCTTCGATGGGAATAAAGGCAACAGGATTCATTCCAATAGAGCGAACCTTTGATGGGAAAAAAAGCCCCAGGATTCGTTCCCATGGAGCGAACCATGTATGGGAGAAATGGCACGAGGATTCGTTCCAATAGAGCGAACCTTGGCTGGGAAAAACGCACAAAGTTTCGTTCCAATGGAGCGTACCTTGCATGGGAGAAAAGGCACCAGGATTCGTTCCAATGGAGCAAACCTCGGATGGGAAAAAGGCACCATGATTCGTTCCAATGGTGCGAATCTTGGATTGGAAAAATGGCAGCAAGATTCGTTTCAATTGAGCGAACTTTTGATTTGAAAAAAGGCGCCAGGATTCATTCCAATAGAGAGAACCTTCGATTGGAAAAAAGGCACCCAAATTCATTCCAATAGAGCGAGCCATGGATGGGAAAAAGGCACTAGGATTCATTCTAATGGAGCGAACCTTGGATAGGAAAAAAGGCACGAGGATTCGTTCCAATGGAGTGAACCTTGGATGGGAAAAAAGGCACCAGGATTCGTTCCAATGGAGCGAACCATGGATGGAGAAAAAGGCACCAGGATTCGTTCCAATGGAGCGAACCATGGATGGGAAAAAAGGCTCCACGATTCGTTCCAATGGAGCAAACCATGGATGGGATAAAAGCCACTAGGATTCCAATAGAGTGAACCTTGGATGGGAAAAAATGCACCAGGATTCGTTCCTATAGAGTGAACCTTGGATGGGAAAAAAGGCACCAGGATTCGTTCCAATGGAGCGAACCATGGATGGGAAAAAAGGCAACAGGATTTGTTCCAATAGAGCAAACCTTGGATGGGAAATAAAAGCCCAGGATTCGTTCCAATGGAGCGGATTTTGGATGGGTAAAATGGCACCAGGATTTGTTCCAATAGAGCGAACCTTGGATGAGAGAAACGCACCACGATTCATTCCAATAGAGCGAACCTTGGATTGGAAAATGGCACTGGATTCGTTCCAATATGCGAACCATGGATTGGAAAAAAGGCACCAGGATTCGTTCCAATAGAGCGATCCTTGGATTGGAAAAAAGGCACCCGGATTCGTACCATTACAGCAAACCGTGGATGGAGAAAAAGGCGCCAGGATTCGTTTTAAAGGAGCGAACCTTGGATAGGAAAAAAGGCACAAGGATTTGTTCCAATGGAGTGAACCTTGGATGGGAAAAATGGCTCCTGCATTCGTTCCAATGGAGCGACCCTTGGATGGAAAAAAAGGCACCAGGATTCGTTCCGATGGAGTGAACCATGGATGGGAAAAAAGGCACCAGGATTCATTCCAATGGGGCAAACCATGGATGGGATAAAAGGCAATAGGATTCATTCCAATAGAGTGAACCATGGATGGGAAAAAATGCACCAGGATTCGTTCCTATTGAGTGAACCTTGGATGGGAATAAAGGCACCAAGATTCGATCCAATGGAGCGAACCATCGATTGGAATAAAGGCAACAGGATTCGTTCCAATAGAGTGAACCGTTGATGGGAAAAAAAAGCCCCAGGATTCGTTCCAATGGAGTGAACCTTGGATGGGAGAAATGGCACCTGGATTCATTCCAATAGAGCGAACCTTGGATGGGAAAAATGCACCAGGATTCATTCCAATGGAGCGTACCTTGCATGGGAGAAAAGGCTCCAAGATTCGTTCCAATGGAGCAAACCTTGGATGGGAAAAAGGCACCATGATTCGTTCCAATGGTGCAAACCTTGGATGGGAAAAATGGCACCAGGATTCGTTCCAATTGAGCGAACCTATGATTTGAAAAAAGCGCCAGGATTCGTTCCAATAGAGAGAACCTTCGATTGGAAAAAAGGCACCCGGATTCATTCCAATAGAGCAAGCCTTGAATGGAAAAAAGGCACCTGGATTCGTTCTAATGGAGCGAACCTTGGATAAGAAAAAAGGCACGAGGATTCGTTCCAATGGATTGAACCTTGGATGGGAAAAAAGGCACCAGGATTCATTCCAATGGAGGGAACCATGGATGGAAAAAAAGGCACTAAGATTCGTTCCAATGGAGCGAACCATGGATGGGAAAAAAGGCACCAGGATTCGTTCCAATGGAGCAAACCATGGATGGGATAAAAGGCAATAGGATTCATTCCAATGGAGTGAACCTTTGATGGTAAAAAATGCACCAGGATTCGTTCCTATTGAGTGAACCTTGGATGGGAAAAAAGGCACCAGGATTCGTTCCAATGGAGCGAACCTTGGGTGGGAGAAAAGGCAACAGGATTTGTTCCAACGGAGCGATCCTTGGATGGGAATTAAAAGCCCCAGGATTCGTTCCAATGGAGTGGACCATGGTTGGATAAAATGGCACCAGGATTCGTTCCAATAGAGCGAACCTTGGATGGGAAAACGCACTAGGATTCGTTCCATTAGAGCGAACCATGGATTGGAAAAAAGGCACCAGGATTCGTTCCAATAGAGCGATCCTTGGATTGGAAAAAAGGCACTGGGATTCGTTCCATTAGAGCGAACCTTGGAAGGAAAAAAAGGCGACAGGACTCGTTCCAATGGAGCGAACCTTAAATAGGAAAAAAGGCACAAGGATTCGTTCCAATGGAGTGAACCTTGGATTGGAAAAATGGCACCTGGATTCATTCCAAAGGAGCGAACCTTGGATGGAAAAAAAGGCACAAGGATTTATTCCAATGGACTGAACCTTGGATGGGAAAAATGGCACCTTCATTCGTTCCAATGGAGCGAACCATGGATGGAGAAAAAGGCACCAGGATTCGTTCCAATGGAGTGAACCATGGATGGGTAAAAGGCACCAGTATTCGTTCCACTGGAGCAAACGATGGATGGGATAAAAGGCACTAGGATTGATTCCAATAGAGCTAACCATGGATGGGAAAAAATGCACCAGGATTCGTTCCTATTGAGTGAACCTTG
Organism: Posidonia australis; assembly: GCA_024699735.1. Taxonomy (NCBI): domain Eukaryota; kingdom Viridiplantae; phylum Streptophyta; class Magnoliopsida; order Alismatales; family Posidoniaceae; genus Posidonia; species Posidonia australis. Next base: position 8,750 of record JAMKQA010001994.1, on the reverse strand, counting down.
GATGGGAATAAAGGCACCAGGATTCGTTCCATTGGAGCGAACCTTCGATGGGAATAAAGGCAACAGGATTCATTCCAATAGAGCGAACCTTCGATGGGAAAAAATGCCCCAGGATTCGTTCCAATGGAGCGAACCTTGGATGGGAGAAATGGCACCAGGATTCGTTCCAATAGAGCGAACCTTGGATGGGAAAAACGCACCAGGATTCGTTCCAATGGAGAGTACCTTGCATGGGAGAAAAGGCACCAGGATTCGTTCCAAGGGAGCAAACCTTGGATGCGAAAAAGGCACCATGATTCGTTCCAATGGTGCGAACCTTGGATGGGAAAAATGGCATCAGGATTCGTTCCAATTGAGCGAACCTTGGATTTGAAAAAAGGCGCCAGGATTCATTCCAATAGAGCGAACCTTGGATTGGAAAAAAGGCAGCCGGATTCATTCCATTAGAGCGAACATTGGATGGGAAAAAAGGCACCAGGATTCATTCCAATGGAGCGAACCATGGATGAGAAAAAAGGCACCTGGATTCGTTTCGATGGAGCAAACCTTGGATGGGATAAAAGGCACCAGGATTCATTCCAATAGAGTGTACCATGGCTGGGAAAAAAGGCACAAGATTCGTTCCAATGGAGTGAACCTTGGATGGAATAGGCACCAGGATTTGTTCCAATGGAGAGAGCCATGGATGGGAAAAAAGGCACAAGGATACGTTCCAATGGAACAAACCTTGGATGGGATAAAAGGCACCAGGATTCGTTCCAATAGGGCGAACCTTGCATGGGAAAAACGCACTAGGATTCGTTCCAATGGAGCGTACCTTGCATGGGAGAAAAGGCACCAGGATTCGTTCCAATGCAGCAAACCTTGGATTGGAAAAAGGCACCATGATTCGTTCCAATGGTGCGAACCTCGGATGGGCAAAATGGCACCAGGATTCATTCCAATTGAGCGAACCATGGATTTGAAAAAAGGCGCCAGGATTCGTTCCAATAAAGTGAACCTTGGATTGGAAAAAAGGCACCCGGATTCATTCCAATAGAGCGAACCTTGGATGGTAAAAAAGGCACCAGGATTCGTTCTAATGGAGCGAACCTTGGATAGGAGAAAAGGCACAAGGATTCGTTCCAATGGAGTGAACCTCGGATGGGAAAAAAGGCACCAGGATTCGTTTCCAATCGTGTAAACCTTGGATGGGATGAAAGGCACTAGGATTCGTTCCGATAGAGCGAGCCTTGGATGGGAAAAAAGGCACCTGGATTCGTTCCAATAGAGTGTACCTTGGATGGGAAAAAAGGCACTAGGATTCGTTCCAATGGGGTGAACCTTGGATAGGAAAAAAGGCACCTATATTTGTTCCAATAGTGAGAACCTTAGATGGGAAAAATGGCACAAGGATTCGTTCCAATGGAGCGAACCTTGGATGGGAAAAATGGCACCAGGATTCGTTCCAATGGAGCGAACCACGGAAGTGAAAAAGGGAATCCGGGTTCGTTCCAATGGAGCAAACCTTGGATGGGAAGAAAGGCACCAGGATTCGTTCCAATAGTGCGAACCATGGATTGGAAAAAAGGCACTGGGATTCGTTCCAATAGAGCGAACCACGGATAGGAAAAAAGACACCAGGATTCGTTCCAAAGGAGCAAACCTAGGATAGGAAAAAAGGCACCAGGATTCGTTCCAATAGCGCGATCCTTGGATGGGAAAAAAGGCACCAGGATTTGCTCCAATGGAGCGAACCTTCGATGCGAATAAAGTCATCAGGATTCGTTCTAATAGACCGAACCTTTGATGGGAAAAAAAGCCCCAGGATTCGTTCCAATGGAGCGAACCATGGTTGGGAGAAAGGCCCCAGGATTCATTCCAATGGAGCGAAACATGGACAGGAAAAACGGCACAAGGATTCGTTTCAATGGAGTAAACCTTGGATGGGAAAAAAGGCACCAGGATTCATTCCAATGGAGCGAACCTTGTATGGAGAAAAAGGCACCAGGATTCATTCCACTGGAGCGAACCATGGATGGAAGAAAAGGCACCAGGATTCATTCGAATGGAGCGAACCAAGGATTGGAAAAAAGGCACCAGGATTCGTTCCAATGGAGCAAACCTTGGATGGGAAAAAAAGCAACAGGATTCGTTCCAATAGAGCGAACCATGGATTGGAAAAAAGGCACCAGGATTCGTTCCAATAGAGCGAACCTTGGATAGGAAAAAAGGCACCTGGATTCATTCCAAAAGAGCAAACCTTTGAAGGAGAAAAAGGCGCTAGGATTCGTTCTATTGGAGCGAACTTTGATAGGAAAAAAGGCACAAGGATTCGTTCCAATGGAGTGAACCATGGATGGGAAAAATGGCACCTTCATTCGTTCAATTGGAGCGAACCTTGGATAGGAAAAAAGGCACCAGGATTAGTTCCAATGGAGTGAACCATGGATGGGTAAAATGGCACCAGAATTCGTTCCAATGGAGCAAACCATGGATGGGATAAAGGCACTAGGATTCATTCCAATAGAGCGAACCATGGATGGGAAAAAATGCACCAGGATTCGTTCCTATTGAGTGAACCTTGGATGGGAATAAAGGCACCAGGATTCGTTCCAATGGAACGAACCTTCGATGGGAATAATGGCAACAGGATTCATTCCAATAGAGTGAACCTTTGATGGGAAAAAAAGCCCCAGGATTCGTTCCAATGGAGCGAACCTTGGATGGGAGAAATGGCACCAGGATTCATTCCAATCGAGCGAACCTTGGATGGGAAAAACGCACCAGGATTCGTTCCAATGGAGCGTACCTTGCATGGGAGAAAAGGCACCAGGATTCGTTCCAATGGAGCAAACCTTGGATGGGAAAAAGGCACCATGATTCGTTCCAATGGTGCGAACCTTGGATGGGAAAAATGGCACCAGGTTTCATTCCAATTGAGCGAACCTTTGATTTGAAAAAAGGCGCCAAGATTCGTTCCAATTGAGAGAACCTTCGATTGGAAAAAAGGCACCCGGATTCATTCCAATAGAGCGAGCCTTGGATGGGAAAAAAGGCACCAGGATTCGGTCTAATGGAGCGAACCTTGGATAGGAAAAAAGGCACGAGGATTCGTTCCAATGGAGTGAACCATTGATGGGAAGAAAGGCATCAGGATTCGTTCCAATGGAGCGAACCATGGATGGTAAAAATGGCACCAGGATTCGTTCCAATGGAGCAAACCATGGATGGGATAAAAGGCACTAGGATTCGTTCCAATAGAGTGAACCTTGGATGGGAAAAAATGCACCAAGATTCGCTCCTATAGAGTGAACCTTGGATGGAAAAAAAGGCACCAGGATTCGTTCCAATGGAGCGAACCTTGGATGGGAAAAAATGCAACAGGATTTGTTCCAATAGAGCGAACTTTGGATGGGAAATAAAAGCCCCAGGATTCGTTCCAACGGAGCGGACCTTGGATGGGTAAAATGGCACTAGGATTCGTTCCAATAGAGCAAACCTTGGATGAGAGAAACGCACCAGGATTCGTTCCAATAGAGCGAACCTTGGATTGGAAAAAAGGCACCAGGATTCGTTCCAATAGAGCGAACCTTGGATTGGAAAATAGGCACTAGGATTCGTTCCATTAGAGCGAACCTTGGAAGGAAAAAAAGGCACCATGACTCATTCTAATGGAGCGAACCTTGGATAGGAAAAAAGGCACAAGGATTCGTTCCAACGGAGTGAACATTGGATGGGAAAAATGGCACCTGGATTCATTCCAATGGAGCGAACCTTGGATGGAAAAAAAGGCACCAGGATTTGTTCCAATGGAGTGAACTATGGATGGGAAAAATGGCTCTAGGTTTCGTTCCAATGGAGCAAACCATGGATGGGATAAAAGGCACTAGGATTCATTCCAATAGAGCGAGCATGGATGGGAAAAAAGGCAACTGGATTCGTTCCAATAGAGTGAACCATGGATTGGAAAAAAGGTACCAGGATTCGTTCCAATAGAGCGAACCTTGGATTGGAAAAAAGGCACCTGGATTCGTTCCAATAGAGCGAACCTTGGATGGGAAAAAAGGCGCCAGGATTCGTTCCATTAGAGCGAATCTTAGATGGGAAAAGTGGCACAGGGATTCGTTCCAATGGGGCGAACCTAGGATGGGAAAAATGGCACCAGGATTCGTTCCAATGGAGCGAACCACGGATGGGAAAAAGAGCACCTGGGTTTGTTCCAATGGAGCAAACCTTGGATGGGAAAAAAGGCACTAGGATTCGTTCCAATAGTGCAAACCTTGGATTGGAAAAAAGGCACCAGGATTCGTTCCAATAGAGCGAACCTTGGTTGGGAAAAAAGGCACCAGGATTCGTTCCAGTGGAGCAAACCTTGGATAGGAAAAAACACACCAGGATTCGTTCCAATAGTGCGATCCTTGGATGGGAAAAAAGGCACCAGGATTCGTTCCAATGGAGCGAACCTTGGATGGGAAAAGGGCCCCAGGATTCGTTCCAATAGAGCAAACCTTGGAAGGGAAAAAATGCCCCAGGATTCGTTCCAATGGAGCGAACCTCGGATGGGAAAAAAGGCACCTGGATTTGTTCCAATAATGCGAACCTTGGATGGGAAAACGCACTAGGATTCGTTCCAATGGGGCGAAGCTTGGATGGGAAGAAAGGCACCAGGACTCGTTCCAATGGAGCAAACCTTGGCTGCGAAAAGAGGTACCTGGATTCGTTCCAATAGAGTGAACCATGGATGGGGAATAAGGCACCGGTATTCATTCCATTGGAGCGAACCGTGGATGGGAAAAATGGCACAAGGATTCATTTCGATGGAGCGAACCATTGATGGGAAAACGGGCACCCGTGTTCGTTCCAATGGAGAAAGCCTAGGATGGCAAAGAAGGCACCAGGATTCGTTCCAATAGAGCGAAACATGGATTGGAAAAAAGGCACCAGGATTTGTTCCAATAGACCGAGCCTTGGATGGGAAAAAAGGCACTAGGATTCGTTCCAATGGAGCGAACCTTGGATAGGAAATAAGGCACCAGGATTCATTCCAATAGTGCGAACCTTGGATGGGAAAAAGGCACTAGGATTCGTTCCCATGGAGCGAAACTTGGATGGGAAAAAAGGCACCTGGATTCGTGCCAATAGAGCTAGCCTTGGATGGGAAAAAAATGCCCCAGGATTTGTTCCATTGGAGCGGACCTTGGATGGGAATAAAGGCACCAGGATTCGTTCCAATAATGCGAACCATGGATGGGCAAAACGCACCAGGAATCGTTCTAATGGAGTGAAGCTTGGATGGGAAAAAAGGCACCAAGATTCGTTCCAGTGGAGAAAACGTTGGATGGGAAAATCGGCACCTGGATTAGTCCCAACAGAGCGAACCATGGAAGGGAGAAAATGACACCAGGATTCGTTCCAATGGAGCGAACCATGGATGGAGAAAATGGCACCAGGATTCATTCCAATGGAGTGAACCTTGGATGGGAAAAAAGGCTCAAGGATTCGTTCCAATAGAGCGAACCTAGGAAGGGAAATGGCACAAGGATTCGTTCCGATGGAGTGAACCTTGGATGGGAAAAAAGGCACCAGGATTCGTTCCAATGGGGCAAACCATGGATGGGATAAAAGGCAATAGGATTCATTCCAATAGAGTGAACCATGGATGGGAAAAAATGCACCAGGATTCGTTCCTATTGAGTGAACCTTGGATGGGAATAAAGGCACCAGGATTCGATCCAATGGAGCGAACCATCGATGGGAATAAAGGCAACAGGATTCGTTCCAATAGAGCGAACCTTTGATGGGAAAAAAAAGCCCCAAGATTCGTTCCAATGGAGCGAACCTTGGATGGGAGAAATGGCACCAGGATTCGTTCAAATAGAGCGAACCTTGGATGGGAAAAACGCACCTGGATTCATTCCAATGGAGCGTACATTGCATGGGAAAAAAGGCACCTGGATTCGTTCCAATGGAGCAAACCTTGGATTGGAAAACGGCACCATGATTCGTTCCATTGGTGCGAACCTTGGATGGGAAAAATGGCACCTGGATTCGTTCCAATAGAGCGAACCATGGATTTGAAAAAAGGCGCCAGGATTCGTTCCAATAGAGCGAACCTTGGATTAGAAAAAAGGCACTAGGATTCGTTCCATTAGAGCGAACATTTGAAGGAGAAAAAGGCGCCATGACTCATTCCAATGGAGCGAACCTTGGATAGGAAAAAAGGTACACGAATTCGTTCCAATGGAGTGAACCGTGGATGGGAAAAAAGGCACCAGGATTCGTTCCAATGGAGCAAACCTAGGATGGAAAAAAAGGCACCAGGATTCGTTCCAATGGAGCGAACCATGGATGGGAAAAAGGGCACCAGGATTCGTTCCAAAGGAGCAAACCATGGATGGGGTAAAAGGCACTAGGATTCGCTCCAATAGAGTGAACCTTGGATGGGAAAAAAAGCACTAGGATTCGTTCTAATAGAGTGAACCTTGTATGGGAAAAATGGCACCAGGATTCGTTCCAATGGAGCGAACCTTGGATGGGAAAAAAGGCACCAAGATTCGTTCCAACGGAGCGAACCATGGATGGGAAAAAAGGCACCAGGATTCGTTCCAATGGAGCAAACCTTAGATGGGATAAAATGCTCTAGGATTCGTTCCAATAAAGCGAACCTTGGATGGGAAAAAAGGCACCTGGATTCGTTCCAATAGAGTGTACCATGGATGGGAAAAATGGCACCAAGATTCGTTCCAATGGAGCGAACCTTGGATGGAAAAAATGGCACCAGGATTCGTTCCAATGGAGAGAACAATGGATGGGAAAAAGGCACCAGGATTCGTTCCATTGGAGCAAACCTTGGATGGGATAAACGGCACTAGGATTCGTTCCAATAGAGCAAACCTTGGATGGGAAAAATGCACCAGGATTCGTTCCAATGGAGCGTACCATGCATGGGAGAAAAGGCACCAGGATTCGTTCCAATGGAGCAAACCTTGGATGGGAAAAAGGCACCATGATTCGTTCCAATGGTGCGAACATTGGATGGGAATAATGGCACCAGGATACGTTCCAATTGAGTGAACGTTGGATTAGATAAAAGGCGCCAGGATTCGTTCCAATAGAGAGAACCTTGGATAGGAGAAATGGCACCAGGATTCATTCCAATCGAGCAAACCTTGGATGGGAAAAACGCACCAGGGTTCGTTCCAATGGAGCGTACCTTGCATGGGACAAAAGGCACCAGGATTCGTTCCAATGGAGCAAACCTTGGATGGGAAAAAGGCACCATGATTCGTTCCAATGGAGCGAACCTTGGATGGGAAAATTGGCACCAGGTTTCGTTCCAATTGAGCGAACCTTTGATTTGAAAAAAGGCGCCAGGATTCGTTCCAATAGAGAGAACCTTCGATTGGAAAAAAGGCACCCGGATTCATTACAATAGAGCGAGCCTTGGATGGGAAAAAAGGCACCAGGATTCGTTCTAATGGAGCGAACCTTGGATAGGAAAAACGGCACGAGGATTCGTTCCAATGGAGTGAACCATGGATAGGAAGAAAGGCATCAGGATTCGTTCCAATGGAGCGAACCATGGATGGGAAAAACGGCACCAGGATTCGTTCCAATGGACCAAACCATGGATAGGATAAAAGGCACTAGGATTCGTTCCAATAGAGTGAACCTTTGATGGGAAAAAATGCACCAGGATTCGCTCCTATAGAATGAACCTTGGATGGAAAAAAAGGCACCAGGATTCGTTCCAATGGAGCGAACCTTGGATGGGAAAAAAGGCAACAGGATTTGTTCCAATAGAGCGAACCTAGGATGGGAAATAAAAGCCCCAGGATTCGTTCCAATGGAGCGGACCTTGGATGGGTAAAATGGCACCAGGATTCGTTCCAATAAAGCAAACCTTGGATGAGAGAAACGCACCAAGATTCGTTCCAATAGAGCGAACCTTGGATTGGAAAAACGGCACTAGGATTCGTTCCAATAAAGCGAACCTTGGATTGGTAAAAAGGCACTAGGATTCGTTCCATTAGAGCAAACCTTGGAAGGAGAAAAAGGCACCATGACTCATTCTAATGGAGCGAACCTTCAATAGGAAAAAAGGCACAAGGATTCGTTCCAATGGAGTGAACATTGTATGGGAAAAATGGCACCAGGATTCATTCCAATGGAGCGAACCTTGGATGAAAAAAAAGGCACCAGGATTTGTTCCAATGGAATAAACCATGGATGGGAAAAATGGCTCTAGGTTTCGTTCCAATGGAGCAAACCATGGATGGGATAAAGGCACTAGGATTCATTCCAATAGAGCGAACCATGGATGGGAAAAAATGCACCAGGATTCGTTCCTATTGAGTGAACCTTGGATGGGAATAAAGGCACCAGGATTCGTTCCAATGGAACGAACCTTCGATGGGAATAATGGCAACAGGATTCATTCCAATAGAGTGAACCTTTGATGGGAAAAAAAGCCCCAGGATTCGTTCCAATGGAGCGAACCTTGGATGGGAGAAATGGCACCAGGATTCATTCCAATAAAGCGAACCTTGGATGGGAAAAACGCACCAGGATTCGTTCCAATGGAGCGTACCTTGCATGGGAGAAAAGGCACCTGGATTCGTTCCAAGGGAGCAAACCTTGGATGGGAAAAAGGCACCATGATTCGTTCCAATGGTGCGAACCTTGGATGGGAAAAATGGCACCAGGATTCGTTCCAATTGAGCGAACCTTGGATTTGAAAAAAGGCACCAGGATTCGTTCCAATAGAG
>JAMKQA010001993.1:0-27913 GCA_024699735.1 Posidonia australis | reverse complement strand
ACACAAGCACACACTAAACATTATGTCCGGTCTACTAGCTGTTAGATACAACAGAGATCCAATCATTTTTCTATATAGTTTTTGATCTACTTGTTGTCCATTCTCATCCTTCTCCAACTTAGTGGAGATACTCATGGGAGTCTTTGCTATTTTGGATTGATCCATACCAAATTTCTTTAATAATTCTTTGGTGTATTTTTCTTGATTTATAAAAATTCCATTTTGATTTTGTTTTATTTGTAATCCTAGAAAGAAAGTTAATTCTCCCATTATGTTCATCTCAAATTCTTTGATCGAAAAGTTGTTTTTTCCTTTTGTTCATGAATCTTCGGTGTGCCGTTTGATCTGCCGAAATTCCCTGAAACGGTCTTCCGACTGTGACCGGTCGACCGAATTTTTGGTAACTTTGATTCCTTTTGAATTTCGGTGCTCCGAGTGATGTACCGAAATACCCTGATTCGGTATACCGAAATAATTCGGTATGCCGAAATGCATATAAGCTACAAAAGGCTTCTAACTTTGCATATCAGTCCAATCACATGAATATTATACATAAGTGAATATTATGCCTTTGTAAATGATTTTTATGTTCAGTACTTGAGTATTTCATATTTTCTTAAGTGATTATTAACAAATAACCACATGTCATTTGTTATCATCAAAATGTACTTATAGATTTTTTCAACACAAAGGACTTGGTCTAAAAAAAAATGACATTGGCAGACACAATATAACGATGCGTGGGATGATGATACCACCGATATCCTTTTTCAGTTTTGGAGTATCCTACAAAAGCACATTTCAAGACTCGAGGTGAAAGTTTATCAAGTTCTAGTGTGTGATTTTGAACAAATGTAACACAATCAAACACTTTAGGTGGAAGAGTAAACATCTCATGATTGGGACGTAATCTTCTAAGAGGAATCTCCCGCCAACCTTACCATTTTGTTGAGAAGTATGCACACAAGATGTTTCGTGCAAGATTCCTTTAGAGGAACGATATTCTTGAAGATTGGTTTGTAAAAATTTTAGAACATTGTCTGTACGAAAAACCTAAGACAAGATAGAAAATTGATTCATAATTTCAATAAAATAATTTTTAATCACCTCAACTACATGTTATCTATCCTTCAAGTGGTACATTTAAGACACATGAGAGAAATTATCAACAAAAATAATATAATATTTGAAATATGAAAGAGACATCACGAGCAGGTCTCAAATACCACAATGAACAAGATCAAAAGGATTTTGACTTGAAGTTAACGATTGATAACTATAGGTAGCACAATAATGACTCACAAACAAATGACTTTAAAGACACCAATGGAATGGCCTATTGAAGGCGATGAATGGATGGATGTCTTAAATGACAATGTCATAAAAAGGAAGAGTTCATTGTTGAAACTATAATAGTAAGTCCTCGTGGAATATCATCACGAACAAGTAGGTACACATCGTTGCCTTACTCATGGTTCAAACCAATTCTTCTTGCTATTTGTAGCTCTTGAAAAGTACATTAAAAAGGATAGAAGGTTACAAAATAGTATCATTGTTTAGTAATTGCACTGATAGAAAATAAATTTATAGGAAAATTAGGAATAAAAGGACTTTTTCATGAGTGATATGAGAAAAAACATGAACTCCTCCTTCCCTAGTTATTGGGTAACTTCGACCATTTGCTATGGGAACAAAATTGATGTCTGATAACTAGAAAGCTATGAGAAAGGATCTCGAGTACCTTTCATGTTGGGGAAGGCTCCCAAGTCTATGATCCAATCATTGTCCCTTAGAAGCAAGCAAAGTATGTATACACGAAGTAGTGACATGAGAGATAGTCACAGTAGATTGAGTGGCTCGCATACGAAGGAATTGGTTATATTCAACTTGGGGAATGGTCACAGTTTGAGAAGAGGATTCGATAAAGGAGAATCAAGAGTAGATGATGTAAAATGGGCTAAAGAAGGTTACACAAATTTGTCCTAGCATTTGTCAGAAGTGTGGTTGGTACGATTATAATGGTCACACTTGCGACTGTCACGACCATATCTACGTCCACGACTACCTCTGGTGTCGCGCCCTTTTATGGATGTTGCCATTATCGTTTGATCTCAAACAACAGAGGAAGCTGAAGAACCAGTAGAAATATGTAAAACTCGTGAGAAAGTTGACTAGAGAGTGGGAATAGAGTCAGTACTAAGAATCTGAATCTAGTCTTTAACTAACTAGCAAGATGAGGCTATAGACTAGTTAGGAAGATCGTTACTACTAGCTCTTCTTTATACTCCATCTTGGAAATGTTTGCCACAAAAGGCTGTCACAAGAGGTTGATATATTTCTAACTCATCTAATAGAGATTTTAAGGTACTATAAAAATCTTGTACGCAGTGGTATCCCTACTTGTGTGTGAATAGCTGTTTATAGATCTACAAACTTCGGCAATATTCTTCTCATTTTCATATGTATTGTGAAGAGCATTCCAAATCTTCTTTAGAGGCTTTTACATCGTGACTGAATGAGCAACATCTTCATCCATACTATTCACCATTCCGGAAATAACTGCGCAATCATCCGTAAATCAATTCTCATAAGCCACATCCTAACATTAGGTGGAGAATGTGTGATGTGTCGTATTTTCCGATGACTGTTAAGGAATATCTCGAAAGTTTGAGACCATAATAGATAATTCTTTCCTATCAACTTAATTGATGTTGCAACAAGTCCTTTGAGCAATAAATCACGAGAAGATGTCATGAAAAATATTCTGGATTGGTCTGATTGGTCTAGAAAAAACTGATTTGTAGAGGATAAAAGGCCAATATGGACTAGAAAAAGCCTCAAGAATCACTAAAACTTAGAGTATATACTTGTTGCCTTAGAAAGAATAATTATTGCACACTTACTAATAACAACCTAGACTTTGACAATCGACTGTAGCTGCAAAAACCGTTGGAGCTCCCTAAACTTCAGTAGAACGGTTGGATCAAGTCATTTGGTGGTGGAGGAATGACAACTAGGGCTTGAAAAAGCCCTTGGAGTGCTCGACGATAATTGTAGGTGAGTTGGGTGTTGAATCCAGCGTGAACAGTAGCCTCCGGCAACGGTTGGGGCAGGCTGCAATTGCAGACTCGTAGGAATCCGACGGACGATGGGCTAACAACATCGAATGTGGTGGATGGTGGTTTCCTATGGTGGTTAGGGTTCCTAAAGAGGCTTTGATACCATGTTGTATTGGGAGAAGGGGAAAAACCATTCGTTAGAGAGGAGTATTACACATATATATGTTAGGTTAAAAGAGTAACACATAGAATCTATTAACCCATTAACACACTACAATATAACACTAACATAATTAATTAGAGAATGATTTGAATAAAGATCTTTATTATGATTTGTAGTTGATGATTTTGGTTTAATTGGATTCTAATGATTATTAGAGAGGTATTTTGGAAGTACTTTATATTGACTTGTACAAGTGGTATGCATGCTCATAGGATATTATATGTGTCTTAGATTTAATGCATGAGCTTGTACATGTATTTGTCTTGCTCTAAGAATTGTGCGTGTATGGGTTGAATTCTTGCTGCCAAGTGAATAAGTTTTGACGCATGGGTTGTGCTGTGCGTGTATGGTGTGTGAGGTGTGCGCATAGAGTGCCAACACCTGTCCCATGCATGCTTTTAATCTCGTGGTTATTTAAGCGGAGGTAGCATCATTTATTCTTCTTGGATTGCAGCAAGATGAGTTGAGAGCCAGACGCGTGAGGATTTCTGAGATTGAGAAGAGAGAGTGGAGTGAGTTTCTGAGTGAGAGTGCCGTGAGCTGAGGAAGGAGAAGTTGAAAGTGAGAGCTTTTGTAGAGAGGCCAATTGCTCTGTTCGGTATTGGAGGAAGCTTTGGTTGGGGTGTTAACGTCGACAATCTCCTCTCCGTTGTTTGGGTTCTTGTGGAGGTGAGTTGAGCTTATATTTTCGATGGGTTCACCTCTTTATATACTCTGCATATGTTTTGATTGTGTTTTCCTTTGTGTTTTTGTTGTTATGTGGGCTTTTGGTTATTCGGTCGTGCTCGTATTGTGGTGGAAGTAGTTAGATAAGGAGCTCTGGCGAAGAGGGCCATCAATGGTTGAGTTGGGTTTCTCTGTGTGTTATGAGTGCAATCTTGATACAAATTGTTCTTGACATCTCAGCATAATCAGGTTATAGATCATAAGAAAGCAGCAGACATGAAGATTCTCATTACAGCTTACATATGGGAGACATTCTCAATTGTCTAATATATAATTTATAAATTGAAACAATGAGTCAATGACCAAGAGGCCTTATGGATAACTAGTTTAGAGCTGAAGAACCTTCAACTGTATCTCTCAACTCTGTTGAATTTCCTGTATCTGATTTCCCTTTTTTGAGCTTCCTTATGTTCTTCTTGTAGTTACGTAGTTGTGTTGTTTTATTTCCTCTGATATCCAGATATCTATTTTCAGCTGCTCATTACATTAAATAAATAAGTAAAAAAAAGGCATTTTAAGTTGTCATTTGATTTATTCAGGATGCAGTCAGTTCTGAATTTCTTAAGCATTTCTAATTTTTTTTGAAAGACTTAGAATTTCCATTATATTTGAAAATCCGAAATGAAAAATATTGACAAATTCTTAGGAACAAGTCCTAGGTACCCCCTGAACCTCACTCTCCCAATACAGACTAACCCTCCTTATTCTAATCAAACCAGGTTCAACCCTGCAAAATGAAGGTATGCATAACCCTCTCCAATAGGACTGGCAAAATTGCAGCCTCATTATTAAAAACTACCTTATTTTTAATTAGCCAAATGGACCAGCAACATACGTGAGATATCATCTTCTGCATCGTTTTTCTTCCTTTTGTCCTTAATGTGAGAATGCATTAATTGAAATGTTCTCCACATCCTGGAAGTCATTAAGCTCCAGTTCCAGGTGGACTTCGTCTCCCATTAGCCTCCAGAACCGTTTTATGAAAGAGCAGGAGATAAATAAATGATTAACGTCTTCCTCTCCTTGGCATCTCTAATTTTTTGCATCATTTTTTCTTATTATTTCAAATTTTCTATTTCATAGAACTATCTTATACTGTTTAGTTTTGCAGTTGGTTGGCCTTTTTTGTTGTTTTCTTCTGCTTTATGCTTTTTAAGTCTGTAAAAGTTTTACCAGCTCTAACAAATTATATTGTTTTTAGTGGAGGTGGATCCACCACTGTTGCTGCGGTGCATGATGGATATGTGTTGCAGAAGGTATAGCATCCTATTTTTCAAGATGGTTCAATATTGAAATTTTATTTTCTGCAATCTGCTTCACATTTGTTTCCGTGCTTCGATGATAAGTAACCATTTATTGTTTTGTTTGAGTGCGAATCATCTGGTTTGATGTGATAAATATCATGCAAAACTGTGAACATGGTTGTGTTCTTAAATTCAGTTTGAACTTTTCTGTTCACACTGGTTACTGGGTCAACAGAATCAAGTTGTTGTCAACCTTATACATGCTTGCATTTATGAACAGTGCAGGAGATACAATGTCCCTATGACTTTACTTAAAATGCTGTTTAGTCCCATCACCATGGCATCCTTGTTTCTTTAGTTTTTAGATACATTTCAACTTTGCCGTCTACTCACTTATATTTGCCAACACTGTAGCCTATAGGTGATAAATTGCCCCAATGAAAAAGCACTTAAAAATATTGATAGCTCCTTAGCAGAGATGTTCTTTCAGTTGTAATAGACCCATAACGACTTTGTTGTAAGGAACAATGTCATCATATCAGCAAACTACATGTGTATCTTACCAATTGGAATGAATGAATGAATGTACAGTGACTTTGTGGAAAGAAATAATCTTGATTGTATATGATGAATTCTAAGACTACAAAACATATACATAAAGCATAAATGATCTATGAATCCACATAAGATCCATCAACCTATCTAACTACTAACATAATAAACAAACTAACTCTAAAAGACTTCATGTGAGGTTGATAAATACTTTGGAGGAAGAAATATAATTTAGTTACAATAATTAACCCATCTTTCCCAATATATTACATAAATTCCTTGTACCTAACACATATCATGAAAGAAGATTATACTGAACTAGTGAACTGCATCAGACATGGCACAACTAATGGTGATACATACAATCATACTTAACTTTTAATCACTGCACTGTTTGATTAAGAAACTTCAGTTTTTTGCTGCTTCATGGACTGCACTAAACTGTGGCTACATGTGAAAGGCTTTCATTCTACTTCATTGTTTCATCCGGATTTCTGTAGGCTGTAGCAACATCTCCCATTGGAGGAGAGTTTCTAACTGAATGCATGATGAAAAGCTTGGCAAGTAAAGGAATTGTGGTATGCTACAATGCTATATATTCAGTAGGATTTTCAAGGAAATGGTATTGAATATTATTTAAAGAAATAGATGCCTCATATAGATTCCTGTTATTTATACAGCTAAAGCCAAGATATTCTTTTAAAAAGAAGGAAATACAGCCTGGTGAATTTCAGGTAATAAACGTGATCATCTGCTGATATGTTGATTTCTGAAGTTGTCTCTCTCAACTGTACAATCTTCATTTTGGTTATCACTTTTTTTTTGTTGGAAATTGTCTTCCAGGCCCTTGGGTCTTTCAATGGCCTGGAAGTGCTCACTGTGAGATATTTTTCCATACAAATATTGCCCTTGCTCATCTCATTTTCTTTTCTATTTGAAAAATTTATAGACAATAGGTCTCGATTTCCCAAATACCACAGAAAGTTACAAGCTTTATTCTCAGGTATGTATGTACGTGCAGCTCATTTTTTAATGAATAGCAAATGCTTTTGATATAACTTGTATCTTGTATTGCCAGAGGGTTATTGCTAGTGACATTAAGGAATGCATATGCCGTACACCAGATAGTCCATTTGATGGTAAGATCTCATCCATGTGATCCTGCCATCATTAAAAATGATCAGTTGCACTAATTTGCTGTTCTACTGTGTAAAGTATTGAGTTGATTCCATAATTCATTAGCATTTTTTTTGTCCATGGAAATGCCCATGTGTCCCTTGTGCAGTGGCTCTTGATGCAAACTGAAATCAGGTTTTTTCATGTTACAGAAGCTGCATATGCAAACATTCCTACGACTCCTTATGAGCTTCCGGATGGGCAGTAAGTGGACTTGTCATGTTACGAGTTAATGGTCATGTGGTTACAAGAATGTCTATGTCATTTGAGTTAAATCTGATCTGTTTTTGGTAGCTTTCGCTGCACTTTTATATGTAATGTCTTGTTGAGAGAATTTCTTTGGAGGAAATTGATTTTGCTTTATTGTTACAGGACTATTGAGATTGGCGCTGATAGGTTCAAAATTCCTGATATTCTATTCAATCCATCCTTAGTGCAGGTAATTAGTTGAAGGTTTTATTACAGTTTTGTTCTGTTTATTTATCAATTTATTATTTTCTTTCTAACGGTTTCTTGTCTTGAAACAAATACATTTACCTTTTTTTTCATAATTCATATTTTATGTGGTTGTTAGATATTAGCAGACATGCTATTCTGGAATAATTTTCCTATTCTTGTGTTTTGGTGTTTAGACAATTCCTGGCATGGAGGACTTTGGAGATTCAGCTACTGTTCGTGGTCTCCCACAAATGGTTAACTCACTTTTTTTTTTGTTATAATCATCGACAAGTTGGCAAGATCTTGTGTTCTTTTCTGATGTTCGCGTGTACAGGTTATCGAAAGCATAAATAAGTGTGACGTTGACATACGCAGGGAACTGTTTAGCAGTGTACTGGTAAAAATTTTCTGTCCTATCCATGGGATATTTTGTTTGGAAGACAAACTGTTATTTGTCTTGAATATTAGTATTTTTATTATGGGATTTCTGTGAATAGAATTATATATAGTGTGCTTCTGATCTGTATAATTCATATATCTCACTAGTAAGAGGAGAAAACTTGTAAGCACAGATACTTCTAGAAACATGCTTGACATGTAATTACCAGGATTCAACCAAACCAAGGTTCTGAAAAGTGGAATTGGTCTGGATGTGGGCTAATTACTCATTATGTGGTGATCGGTAATCTATCAGTTGAAATTTTATTAATCAACATTATGTATTGAATATAAAGTATGAAAAAGCATTATAACTTGTTAAAAATGTACTATAATTGCAACATGATTGCATTGTATCATCAAACATGTAAGAGCCAAAATATCTTACAAATTAACTATAAACTGCATAAATAAACTAAAAAATTCATCACAGGGATAATATCTTTCTAAGAAAAATTAAACTGACTTAAACAAACTTCCTAGTCTCAATACAAAATATTAGTAGACAACTAAGTGATTCACACGATAACACAATAAGATAAATCTAATGTTCTTTATGGAATCCGAAATAATCTGTGAACAATTGACTATAGTTGGACTACTAAAAATTATTCATTTGATTTGATGATTTGAGTGTTGAGATCAATTCTGGACAAACATTTTTGTTGCCTTGAAGTTCAGAATCAGTTCGGTCTGGGGACAGATTAGCAATTATACAACTAATCAGGTGATCAAACCGATTAATTGGTCTGTTTGGCTGATGAATGAAGAACAATCAGTTCAATTGAACTGTTTGGGTGCTTTATGCAGTAGGTTTGTATCTATAAAATTGACCTTTTGGAAATTGTATCTCCTTTCATCTTCTTCAGATTTTGTTTGTCCTTTTCTGTGTCTTTTCCTGTTGCTTTTTTGTTTTTGGATAATCCCTTTTCTTTCCCTTTCCCCCGTCTTGTAATCCTTTTTTCTCATTAATTATAAGTCAATGCACACACGCACGTGCACTCGTGCACACAATTAAACATGCACTTGTTCAAACTTTAAGAGAGGATAAGGATGATATTGATGGCTCTTGGAAAAAAAGAGCCCACTTTTTTGTATCTCATGACCCATTCACTTGACAAAAATTCAACCTATAAATTTTATCTATCATCTTGGTCTTTGCTTTCTAGAATATATCATCCTAATTTTAAAAAAAAGATCTTGTTAAAATTTGAACATCCAACTCAAAACTAATCAACCATGAATAGAAGGGTTCATCTCTATATAATTAGAAGTTCAATACTCACTTTTTCAATATGGGATTATGTCAACAAATCTCATACATTTAGTTATTTACACCATGCTAATAGTAAAACAAGTTCATTGTTTTAGGATTACGAACCTTAATTTCAAGTTAGAAGGGCTTCGATGAGATTTTCCTTGAGCCCTAAAATATGGCATTTTTTGAGAGTCAAGTTGAAGGTTTTGAATTTGTAATTACCACATCCTTCTACTCTGAGTTGTTGCTTGCAACATTTATGTACTTGTGTTGCATAGTTTAGTCAATCCCGTGAGCCTTTGCAAATTGTTATTTGATGTCATTATGGTATATTTGTGCATTCACCTTTAGTTCATCATTCATGACTAAACATGGCTGGTGTAATATTTGCAATCTGTTGCAATCTTGTCATTTTAGAATATTCCTTCGGAACATAATTATGGCACTGTTCAATTGTTTTTGAAATTTTTAGTGTTATATTTAGTGTGTTAATGGATCATGTATGTTATATGGATCCTATTATCTTATAATCCATTATATATATGTGTAATCTCCTCCTAATCTCAATGACACAACTTCTCTTTTCAACATAACATGGTATCAGAGCCAGGCAAACCTTAACTGTCATCTCTAATTGTTGTTGTCTCACCCAACCATCTCTGGCGACTGCTGTCCTCTCCTCCAATGCCTCTCTAGCACCCTCTAGTCGGCGGATAGCAGGTCAGGGACCTCCGGTGGCTCCTGTTCCTTCCTCTGGCTCCTCTTTAGCCCTTTCTAACCAGTGGACAGTAGGACAAGGGCCATGTCAGGCCCCTGCCATCCCTCCACCACTGTTGGCTGACTTGAGCCAGTTCTGTCACGTTTTTTAGGGCAACTGATGGATTTGCAGCCACCGTTGGTTGTCCATGTTCAAGTGGCTGCCAGTAGATGCATAAAATCATCTTCTTTTAGGGCAATTGGTGTATGTTCTAAGTTTTAATAACTTTTGAAGTCCCTTTTCTAGTCTATATAAGCCTCTTTTACCCCCTAAGTCAGTTTTTTTTCTAAGGGTCATACTTATTGATTTGTTATTATGACATCTGCTTATGATTCGTGGCTCAAAGGTTTTTCTGCTACATCGATCAAGTTGACCGTTTTGGGCTACAGGCTCAAGCTTTCGAGACATTCCTGTTGGTTTTTTAACTGATTTTCGATTTTGATGATAACAAAATATATTTGTGAGTTAATCTTCTTAATAAGTTAACGGAGAGTTCTCATGGACAAAGAAGGATTACATGTGCAAAATCAAGTGAATATTATGAAAGATTGAAAATCAAGTGTTTATTGTAATCAAGTGTCATATAATTGTAATATGTTGTAGTCTAAGGTCTTGTACAAGTTTCCCAAACACTCCCATGGTACCTTAGGAAAATAACCTTAGCCTTAAAACTATCATTCATAGATCACATTTATTATTAGGTTAAAATAACCTAAATCCCATGGTACCTCAGGGAAATAACCTTAGTCTTAAAACTCATCATTCATAAATCACACTTATTATTAGGCTAAAATAGGACATTTCGACATACCGAAATTATATGATATACTGAAATCAAGTTGATTAAGTAAAATCCTGAAAATAACCAAAACAGCATATTAAAATGTATCGATCTACTGAATTATCTGATCGTTGTAGAAATCAGAGTTAAAGTGACATATCGAATTATTTTGACATACCGAATCAGTAACCGTTTGAGAGACGTTAGACACATTCTTATATCTATGTTTTCTTATAAATAGGTCTCAATTCTTCACCTATATATACACCAATACTTTCTAGACACATAGTGTTTCAAGTTACATAAGTTCCTAAGCATTTCACTCCAATTTTGTTAGAAATACTCCTAAGGTAAGAAAAGCTCCTTTCCATCCATCCAATTAGTCAATTTGAGTTTGGAAGATTGTAGAAAAAGAATTGTAAAATCTAAGTGTAAAAGTTCTTCTTTGGTTGTGAGAAGGGAGTTGCGGTTTTTGTGGATCTTGGTGAGGATTTGTCAAGGATGTACGACACGATCTTGGTTCAGAACAAGATCAGGTTTAAGGTAATTCTCAAGAGATTTTCTCTGAGAGTGGATTAGATTGGAGAGATTGAACCACTATAAATCATTGTATTCATATTCATTGTCTCTTATCTCTTTTCTTTGTATGCTTTAGTTTAATATCTAAATTCTTCATTTTAGCTTATTTACTTGTTAACAATTTGAAATTGTGTAAATTGCCAAGTAAACCTTAAAATTGGATAATTACTCATTAAATCACTAGTTATCCTCCTTCGATCTCAACAATTTCTTTGTGGCCATCGGAAAATACGACACATCACACATTCTCCACTCGATGTTAAGGATGTTGCTTACGAGGATTGGCTTGCTAATGATTGTATAGTTATTCCATGGTTGGTGACTAGTATGGATGAATGTGTTGCTCACTCAATTATGATGTTAAAGTTTGGCAAGAAAATTTGGGACACTTTTCGCAGTACATATGGAAATGAGAAGAGTATTGTTAGAGTTTGTGAGATCTATGAGCAGTTATTTACACACACGTAGGGGAACCACACTGTATAGAAATTTTATAGTACTTTGAAATCTCTGTTAGATGAGTTGAAGGTGTATTAGCCTTTAGTCGTAGATGTTTCCAAGATGAAAGAGTATAGAGTGGAGTTAGCAGTGGTGATCTTTTTAGTCGGCCTCCAGTTTGATCTTGCCAGTCAGATTAGAGAGTTGATACTTGGTGTTGATTCTATTCCTACTTTTCAATCGACTTTCTCATGGGTTCTTCGTGTCTCTATTGGTAGTTTGGCTTCCTTTGTTAGTTTTGGTTAGTTTTGATCAGTTTGTGATGGTGTCATCGTTGAGAGGACATGCACTCGAGGTACTCGTGGATGAGAACGTGGTTGTGACAGTTGCAAGTGTAAGCATTGTGGTCATAGCAACCACACTTCGGATAGATGCTGGGACAAATTTGAATGCTCTCCTTTAGCACATCTTGCATTATCAGAATCATCTACGTTAGATTCCTCTTCTTAGACTGTGACTATTATCCAAGTCGAGTATGATTATTTCCTTCGTATGCGAGTTATTTCAGCCTACTACGATTACCTCTCATGTTACTACTTTAGGTACACATACCTTACTTTTTGAGATAATGATTGGATAATAGATTCGGTGAGCCTCCTCCCACATGACAGTATTTGAGATCTTTTCGTCCATCTTTCCCAGTTATCAAATAGTAGTTCTTTTTCCATAGCTGATGATCAGAGTTGCCTAGTAGTTAGGGAAGGAGCAGTGCATGCTTATTCTCACATTACTCTTGAAAAAGTCTTTTTTGTTTCTTATTTCTTAATTAATTTACTTTCCGTAAGTGCTATCACAAAATAGTTCTATTATTTTGTAACTTTTTATCCTTTTCATTATATTTTTCATGATCTATAGACAGAGAGGAGGATTAATTTGGACCATAAGCAAGGCCAAGGTGAGTACATACTTGTTTGCGATGATATTCACGAGGACTTGCTACTGTTGCTTCAACAGTTAACTTTTCTTTATTATGGCATTGTCGTTTAGGCCATTCGTTACTTCGTTTGCTTCAACAGGTCATTCCATGGGTGTTTATAGAGTCGCTTGTTTGTGAGTCGTGTCAGTTGGGTAAGCATCCTCATACTCCTTATAAGTGTCAGTCCTTAACTTCGAGTCAAAGTTATTTGTTTTAGTACACTGTGATATTTGGAGACTTACTTGTGATTCATGTGTTTCAGGTTATAGATATTACATTATTTTTGTTGATGATTTCTCTTGTGTATCTTAGGTCTATCCTCTGAAAGATAGACAATATGTGTTTTATGTTATTAAATATTTTTTTAAAAATTATGATTTAATTTTCTATGTTACTCAATTTTTTTCATATTGACATTGCATTAGAATTTTTACAAATTAATCTTCAAAACTATTGTACTTCTAAGGAAATCTTGCATTAAACCTCTCATGCACATGTTTTTCAACAAAGTAGTGTTGTTGAACGCAAGTATCGTCATGTTTTAGATGTGATACGGACTATTATGGTTGAGAAGTGAGTTCTTAAGTATTTGTAGTCTGATGCGGTGTTTACTGTCGTATACTTGATTGATCGTATGTCTTCTTCTTCTTTTGCGAAAGAGATTCCACTTAGAAGCTTGTGCCCTATTCAAGAGTTATGTCTTTTCACCTAAGGTGTTTGGTTGTCTTTGTTCAAAATCACACACTTGGTCTTAATAAACTTGTTCTTAGGGCTTTGAAATGTGTCTTCGTAGATATTTCAGGACTCAAAACGGATATCGGTGTTTTCACCTACCAATGCGTCGATACATTGTTTTTGCCGATGTTCCTGTCCTTGAGTCTAAATCCTTCTTTGAGAATACAGAATCTATTGTCTACTTGGTTCGTCTTCCTTCATTGGTTTTTTGCTAGTCCCACACAAAGTGATAGATACATGCAAGTTGAGCAGCAAGTATCAAAACTCTTATAGGTGTATCATTGTTGTCCAGGAGCACTCATGCTTCGTCTAGCAGAAACTATCCCACTCTCAAAGTCTACAGATTCTACTCACTTCAAGCTACCAATAGCATTATGCATAGGTAGTTGTTCTACCACAATTCATCCTTACTTACGTTACTTTGTCTTGTCTATTTCTGCAGAGTCTATTCCAAAACACTATTAGGAAGTTTTTTGACTTCCTCATTGGAAGTCCACTATGGTTGAAGAATTGCAAGCATTGGTATCCTATGGTACATGGAAACTTGTAAATTATCCTGAAGGAACAAAGGTAATTAGTTGTAGGTGGATGTTTACAGTCAAACACAAAGCAGATGGTTCCATTGAGCGGTATAAAGTCCATTTGGTAGCATAAGCCTTTACAAAGACTTATGGAGTTGGTTATGCAATGACTTTTTCTCTCGTAACGTCTTACTTCCATCTAGATTCTCCTATCCATGGCTATGAATCAGTTCTGGCCTTTACATCAGTTGATTGTAAAGAATGCCTTTCTATATAAAGATTTATCTGAGCAGAGTTACAAAGAGCAACCACCTAGATTTGTTGCTCAGGCGGACAACTACGTCTGTTTACTTCAAAAGAAAATATATGGATTGAATCAAATCCTGAGAGTATGGTTTTAGAAGTTTAGCTAGGTTATGTTGGGAAATGATTTTAGACAATGTGTTATTGATCATTTAGTTTACATCAAGTGCAGTTGGCTATGTGTTCTTGATAGTGTATGTTGATGACATCCTCTTGACAGACATTGATACTATAGGGATTGCAGAAACAAAGAAATACCCGCTTACAGTTTTTATCACAAAAGATATCGGTAGGCTAAAGTATTTTCTTGATGTTGAATTTGCATACAACAAGGATAAGATGGCTCTATCTCAAACGAGAAAGTATGCCTATAGAGTAGAATCGTTTTTGGGATAAGTCATCTATGCTATTGCAAGAACCTTATAGGTATAGATGCTTGATAGGTAAGTTGATCTATTTAACTCTCACTTGTCCTGATATTTCCTTTGTAGTAGGGCTTTTGAGTTAGTTTATACATGACCTTAGATAGGCGTATTGGTTTGAGGCTCTACGTGTGCTTGGTTACATCAATAGCACACTAGAGAATGTTTGATGTACAGGAAACATGGGCACTTGCAGATCAAATCTTATTTAAATTCTGACTATGTAGATGATTGGGGAGCCATGAAATCTACATCAGGTTATTGCACTTATGTAGGACGTTATGTGGTTGCTTGAAAAAATAAAAGGCAGAATGTCATTTTACGGTCTAGTGCAGAAGCAGAATATAGAATTATGATCTAGATAGGTTGCGAGATGATGTGGCTGCATTCTTTAGTGATAGAGTTTGGTGTTTATATTGATTTTCCTATGGTCATGCATTGTGACAACCTGACAGAAATATTTATTACTAACAATCTTATTTTTCATGAGAGAATAAAATACATAGAAGTGGATTGTCATCACAAGACATGGTATTATCTGATCACATTAGTACTCTTTACACTCAATCTTCCGAATAATTAGTAGATACCTTTACAAAAGGAGTATGTGTTGGGATTTTTTATGGATTATGTAATAAATTGGGCATTTTAGATATATTTGCTTCAACTTGAGGGAAATTGTTAGTGTTATATTTAGTGTATTAGTGGGCTAATGGATTCTGTATGTTATATGGATCCTATTATCTTATAACTAATTATATATATGTGTAATCTCCTAATCTCAATAACACAACTTCTCTTTTCAATATAACTGAAATTATGAATATCTTTTTTTTTTTGTAATAATAAAGTAACTGTTTCCAAGACGAAGATGTTCAGATGGATGAGAGGGAACACTTTAAAAGATAAAATAAGGAACAAATTTATTTGTAATAGGATGGGGGTAAACACCAACTGTGGGTAAGATAAGAATCGTTCATCATGTTCAAAGAAGACCTTTAATTGTGTCAGAGAGTAAGAACTAATTAATGTTGATGGAGGTTGAAAAGGTAATGGAAGACCTAAAATTACATGGGATTTAGGCATGCATAATTTAATAGACAAATTACTGTTGGATAGGATTATATGTAGAGAATGATTTATGATTCATGTTGCCAACCCACATAGTGGATTTAAGGTGTGGCTGTTATTGCCAATGATGTTATTATCAAAATCTTTTCTGAATAAGCAACATATTGAATATTGTGAATTGTGTACTTAGACAGCTCTATGTGACAGAAATACGGAATACTGTTGTAGTTTGTATCATCAAATTTGATGTGTTTGCTGCTTTGTGCTCAAAAAATTATTTTTGTCTGTCTGGCAACGACATATCTTATACTAATTCTCTCTAATGATTGTCATATATTTGTGTATTTAAATTTTCTTTTATTTTTTCCCTATGATTGCTTCACCCCTAAAATGCTTCATTTATTTTTTTAAAAATAGCTTGCTGGTGGAACAGCCTCAATGCAACAGTTAAAGGAGCGGCTTGAGAAAGACTTGCTAGAGGTACAGTATACAAGTAAAGGACCTAGCAGCTTGAATAACCAATAGCATATTTTACTTAGGTATCTTAATTATTTTTATCTGTTCAAGTTTTTAAGCAGGTTTTAGGATACCTGTTTGATGTATATGATCTCTCATCCAATATGTACCTACATTTTACGCATTTGGGGAAATTTCAGTTAGAAGACCCTTGGAGGAATTCTCCAACCGCAAGTCCGATTAATCATTTTACGCAAAAAAAATAAAGGAAAAACTCTCATAAAAAGATAAGAAAACTTTCAAATGAAATCATCCAATTAAACATCCTTGTCTTCAACAAAAAATATGTTCTATGATTTAGATTGTAAAATTATCTCTAGTTAGGTCGTTAATGTTGAGTAGGAATGAATGTTGATAGTAGCTTAAGTCAACTTTATCTATTTCCTGTTGATAGTAGTTATCCAAACATTGGTTTATTTTGTTATTTTTAGAACCTAATTGTTGTTCGATAGTGGTTGTCTCACTTAGAAGTTTTCCTTTGAAACTTTTGTATGAAATTTTTATGCAAATTGGCCTCTGATTTTTCTTTTCCTCTGAGGAAGAAAGATTACAGATGCAGCGCCAATTAGGATTTTGATCGTTCATTTTTTTAACACTAAAATATGATTTTGGCAGGAGGCTCCTCAAGCGGCAAGAGTTAAGGTCCTAGGAAGTGGGAACACAATAGAACGACGGTTCAGGTTTGTTTTTGTATTATTCTATTAGCTCATGGTTAACTGTGGCGAGATTGTGTTTGTTGTTTAGCTGGGAATGTTTTATGACAGAAACTCATGTGTTTCTGTTGCATTTTGTGGCCGTGTTTCCTGTAAGGCATTCTTCTGTAACAACGTGAATGTATTTTGTCATTTGTTCTGTCTCGGTATTAACCCCCATGTCAACGGAAACCACTGTAAAGTGGATCACCTTAAGGCGTAGGACAATATCTTAAGAATTAATCTATTACTGCATTATTATAGTTTACAGAGAAATGGTGTTTAGTCAAAACTCAGTCTTTGGTCTACCAACTCAAAGCACAAAAAATGCAATCATAACTAATGCCTAGGTTATGGCATTACTATATTCACTTGCTTGCATGACCCTTACAAACTCTTGTTCAATTGAAGAAAATCATGTTAGACACATCGCTTTTTCTTTTCCATGCAGTGTGTGGATAGGAGGAAGCATTCTTGCATCTCTTGGGTCCTTCCAGCAAATGTGGTTCTCCAAAGCAGAGTAAGTTCCAATTATAAATAGTTGCATTGGTCTCTATGAGCATTGCCTGCAATGTGATGGATGGTGGAGGCAATTTATTGTTTTCGTGTTCATTGAATGCTCCTTTTTTGCCGACCTTTGAAATTTCTACTGCCTTCACTGCATTACGACTATTGCACTTTCATTCATGTGATCACATGTTGGTTACATGTATTGCACTTTCGTTCATGTGATCACATGTTGGTTACATGTATTGCACTTTCGTTCATGTGACCACTTGTTGGTTACAAGCGTTGCACTTTCAGTTATGTGACACCATGTTGGTTACAGATATTGCTTTCTTTTATGTGACCCCTATATGGTGGATTTTAGGGTCTGTCTGGTAAAATTTCAGTTTTTAAACTCAAGTGTAGAAACTAACTTTTGATTAAAAGTTGTCATAATCTAATTTCTGGAAATGTAAAGAAATTACTGTTTGAAAAGTTACATGTTTCTAAAAAACTGTTAGTATTTAGCAGAACTGTTGGATTATTACAGTTTCTGGAGAAAAGTTATATATTCAAAAGTTGTTCAAAAATTCTATCAAATGGACACTTAGACCGAAATCATGACTTAAGCTTTCACCTTACACTAATAGACAATGAGAAATTTTATTTACTTTTGAAAGTGTGAGTTGGTATAGCAAACAGCTTTACACAGCTAACATGATGTATCATCCTTTCTTCCATTTATTCTATTAATTGTTGGCAGATATGAAGAGCATGGAGTGTCGTATATCCAAAGGAAATGCCCTTGAATGGTTGTGTTCCTAAGCTTTCGAACGTTGTGCCGATTAGAAACTGCTGTTTCTCATGATCCTAATTCTGTAATGAGCATCATGAGGACCTGGTCTTCCTTTCTGCTTTTTAGCAGGACATTTGTCCGAGACAATTAGTATGCAGCTTTAGATCCGCTCATTAATGGTATCTGTTGAAGTGACTGGCAGGCGATGAAGGTTTTGGAAGTTGTGCCGTATGTAAATTGTGGTCTGTTGGTCATAGATGCTATTAATGTACTCATTATGAAGAAAGTACTCTATTCTTTGGTGTTCTAGTTATCCATTGTGACAATAAGAATATTGTTACAGTGCTTTACTTTACAATCTACAATATTGTGGTCTAAAGGATGCCAACCCTCCACTGCCCAAAAAAAGGATGTATGCCAACCTTCAATTGAACTACGTTATTCTGCGACGCTTTAGTTGTCCTAACATAAGCTTCATTTGCTATATTAATAACAAAAAGTATTTTGCTAGGAGTTAGTCTTCTTAAAATACATTCTTCCAAATTTTTTAAACTGATTCCAGAAATCATTCAACATTTAATATCATACTGGTATAGATTATTAGATTCTCCTCTAGAAGCACGCAAGGAGTTGAAAAGGTAATAATGAATTAACTCTAAATGGTAATGTTCATTGCTAATGTGTTGGAGCTAGAAAATTTTCGTGGGTGGTGTCAAATCGTAGAACAATTGTATGTAGCTAATGGTCATTGGTCTTTGTATGACATAAGTGAAAGGTAATGCTTAATATAAATACATGATTATTTCAAATGTAATTATATCACTTGCGTGGTAGAGCTTCTCAACAAGGTCGCATAATTGGAAAGTACTTCGTCTTGGTCCAGACTCCAACAAGTACGTCACGCTTGATATACGCAATCAAATTATTCATAAGCTCCTCAATAAGTTTATTTCGAAGACAATTCTATATAATGTTCATAGCAAATAATTTCTACAATAGTGGTTGTAATTAGGACAAACTGGCTTCTTCTTCACTATCAATTCACTAATTCCTTTCCCTCGGCGATTCTCGGATTTGGACCGCATGTCCAATATATACATGTCAAGTTGGTCTTGAGGTCTCCCAACATCTAACGTAGAGAAATCAAAAGGATACAAATCTATAACTCAAATCAACCTCTATTAATCGAGTAAATTTAACACTTAGATCAAAGCATGTTTCATACAAAAGTAATTCGATAATATTCTAATTAAACTGATCACTCAACTCTATAAGCAATAAATTGATTACCCTATTGAAGATCTTAAATCTATAATAATTTAGATTTGTTGTTTCAACTTGTCTACTTCTCATTATTGCACCTGCCCCTTTAAAGATATCATCCATTCTCAAAGGTTCATTGTCATGCTTCTCACAAAATGAACAAACTTCTTCAACAAATGACTCCTATGTACCTATGACTATGCCACAACGGGGGTCCAGCGTGGAGTCGCGCTAGAGGGAGGAGATCACAGTCATGCCAAGATGGTGAAGGCGCAAGATAGGATAAAAGGAAAAGAGAAGGAGTCGCCACCTAGTCTTTTAAAGGAAAGACGAGGAAAACCACAAAAGATTGAATGCATGAGATGCAAATGTAAGGTCGGATATCTGCTAACTAGAAGATGGGTAAGGATTTCTATTACGCAAGAGGAAGGTGATAGGCACCCTCGTACGTTCGAGAAACCTTGTCTTTCTAGTCTAATTCGCTTGCTAAAGGCTGGATGAATGCTTGCTAAGTCTAAATCATGCTCTATGCATGCTAATACGAATGTCATGACAAGACTAGATGGATGCACATGATAGAATGCGAAAAATGTAAAGAAATCCACATAAAATAACGAAATCGTAAAATACAACACGACAAAGGAAATCACATGAAATGACGAGGTTTATAATGAGAAAGGATCAGAAAACTATCCAGACCTCGAGAAAATCAATAATGCAAACAACCTAGGTCAGCAGAAACATGGAAAACATTACGAAAATCTTGGTGGAAAAATTGCAAAGAAGTCCACGTAAAATGGGCAAACTTGGACATGCAAAGTAATTCACATAAAATGACGATGTTTTTGCAAAGAATGACTCAGAAAATCACACCAATGTCAAAGGAATAAAAAATAAAACAGACTCAAATTATTAGATGAGTAGAAAACGTCATGGAGATATGAATGGGAAAATTGCAAAGATACCCCCATAAAACAGATAAACGACGACATGTGAAACAAATCACATAAAATGACGGTGTTTTTGGACTGATTGCTCAGGAAAACCATATTGATGTTAAAAATATAAAAAGTGGGATCAACCCAAGTTCTCGGAATCATGAAAAAGGTTTTGAAAATCAAAAGGGGAAAATAGTCTACAAGTGGGCCAATGTGGGCCTTTCGGTCAATTTGTGTACGCCCTCGGGCGATGAAATCTAAATCAAATCAAAAAAAGTACAAAATGTGGGAGAAGATCAAATCGAATATCGAATGATAAATTTTAAAAGCAAAGTGGAGAAAGAAATCCCCGAAAGAGAATATGAGAAGCGGGCTCGCTACAAGGAGGGACGGATGCGCAAATGTGATGGAAACTATATGAAATGGATGAATAAGTGCCTAAATGCGTAAAAAGTGCTAAAGGATGACTTGGACAAGGGCTAGGTTGGGTTGAGTACGAAAACTAAAATGCATGCACAGGGATCAAAGACACAGGGGCAATTTGGTCATTCTCATGGCTAGAAGTGATAAATGCAAGTATGGGGATGATGCATGATCTAAGTTATGTCTAAAAAGTGTTATTTGCAAGAAAACATGAAGGAAAAAAACAATAACATGATTTAAACACAATAAAAGACAAATATGGGGACTAAAATGCAAAATTCACAAAAAGATTGAGAATTTGGATGAAAACTTTATTCATGGCTTCTATTCTAACATGCAGATGATGGATCCAATGTCAATGTGGCACTAAGATGTGAAAATTGTACTTAGATAATTTTCCAAAAATTCAGGGTCTAAAGTGCAAAATTTACACATAAGTGTAAATGTGGTTAAAATGAGAGACTAAAGCTCAATTCACTGTGAAAACATGATTTTTAAATGTACTCTATGATTAAATGCAAAATGTGAATGCAATCAGTGGAAAATATTCAAAACATGCAAGAAAACATTTAAAACCCTAAATGATGTATTTAGAAATAATCTAAGGGCCTATATGCAAATTGTATGTACTCATGAATTGTTTATCAGGAACCCAAGGGCATATGTACAAAATTCTAGGAGCCTGAAAGTGATAAAAGATAAGATTTTATAATGATCAGTGTAATTATTGCAATTTCTTAGTGTTAAAATGCAAAATTTCCAAGATGAAACTCATTTTTTAAAAACTCTGGGGCTTATTGCAAAGCTCAGGACCTAATTATGATAAAAAAGTTCAATTTCAATAATGGTCAGTGTGATTCTACAATCCTCTAGGGTCTAAAATACAAATTTTACAAGAAAAGTTTATTTTAAAAGGTTCTAAGGGCCAAATAGAAATGTCTATGATCTAAATGCAAAGCAAATATGAAAACGAAGACCTAAGCATGATAAAATATCCTTAAATGCATTAAAAATGAAAAATCCCAAGATGAAGGGGATTATATGCAAAACTTATAGAGAAAAGAAAAGAATTGATGGTTTTTTAAAATTACAAGGACTAAAACACAAAAAAACAGGATCTAAATTAAATGAAAAAGGATTTAAATGTAATAAACTAAGGACTTAATAAAAAAAACTTAAACTAAAGGGGCCTTGACCTAAATAACTTTCCTTCAAAGGTCGTTGGAGGCTCACCGGCGCTCCTCCCCCGGTGAGCACTCCGGCGACCCAACGACGTTGGGTGGCGAGCACCGGTTGGGGAAGCTCCAAAAGGCCACGACGACGGTCTTCGGGCGACTGGGCAAGGCTGGGGAGGCCTGAGCCTCCCCACCTCGCGCTCAGGTGAGGCTCTCTGATCGGTGTCGGGGAAGACAACGGCAAGGCGCAGCGGCACTCCGACAACTGGAACAGCGTGGAGACACCCGACGGACTTTCGGAGCGGCACGAGGAATCTTTCGAAGGCTTCGATGAAGGCTAGGGTGGCCTGATCCGCTCCCCCCATCCCCTGCGTCGGCGGTGGTGACTGTGGTGGATCGTTGGGGCACTCCAGCGGTCCAACTGACGATGGGGCACGTAGATGGCTTCATGGAGACGCGGCGGAGGTCCCTGGATCGAAGGCGTGAAGCGAGGAGGCCCGGTGATCCCCTACGCCTCTCGACATCGATCGACGGTGGCAGTCGGGCTGGTGTCGACGGCGGAGGTCTTTTGGAGCTATGGGAGACCAGAGAGTTGGAGGAGAGAAGAAGAAGCTGGAGGAGAGGAGAAGAAGAGGGAGGAGAGGCCCCCGGGGGGCCTCGCATGAGGCCAAGTGGCCTGAGGCCTCGCCGGTGGGGTGAACCCACCATCGGTGGCAAGGCAACGGTGGGCCAAAAGGGGGGGGGGGTCCACTGTCGCGGCTTAATCGGGGGAGCCTTAGTGCTTCTACGAGCTTACTGCATAGGAAAAGAGAAGGGGAGGGAAGTTATCTGACGTGGGTTGTCTTCTCCGGCGTGACGGGTCGTCTGTGGCGTATGGGAGCAGCTCCTGCGATGCTCTAGTTGGGGGCATCGGGAGGCCAAAAAAGGGTCGGGATCGCTCTCTTGGAGGGCTAGATTTTGAGGGAGGAAGGTTTTTTGCTTTTGGAGGGGAGCCTCGATACTTGGGGAGGCTTGACAATTATCGTCGACTGTTGGCGGTGAGTAGCTTTTAAGCTCCGATAGAAACCCCCTCCACCGTCGATCCTCCTCTTAGATGGCCAAGTGACGGAGGAGGCAAGTCTGGAGATCGCGGAGTCATGGATGGCGCATCGGAGAATCAGGGATTGGTCGTCGGGATCATCGTTGGAAAAATCGGGGTCAACGGCGGTGAAGGCTCGCTGGAATTATTTTCTGGTTTTCCTAAGTTTTCTAGTTTAAGAATTAAATGGGCTATTGGGCTGCAAATGGGCTTAGGGTTTTAGGTTTTTTTGTTTTAGAATTTTTAGGATTTTTAAGGGTTTTGATTTTAAGTTTTAAATTAAGGATTTGTGATTAAATTTGATTTTTTAATTTTGGGATTTAGGGTTTAATTAATTGGTTTTTAAATTAGGGTTTTGAATTATTTTATGTTTTTGTTTTATTTTACTTTTGGGATTTTCATGGATTTTAGGGTTTTTGATTTTAAGTTTTTAAATTAGGGTTTTGAATTTTAATTTAGGCTTTTTATGTATGTTTTATGATTTTAATTAAATTTGTGGTTAAGGTTTAATTAATTGGTTTTAAATTAGGGCTTTAATTATTTTAGGTTTTTAATTTATTTTTGTTTTGGGATTTTCATGGGTTTTAGGATTTCTGATTTTAAGTTTTTAATTAGGGTTTTGAATTTTAATTTAATTTTTAATTTTGGGACTTAGGGTTTAATTAATTGGTCTTTATATTTGGGTTTTGAATTTTAATTAGGGTTTATGGTTTTAATTTAGGATTTTTGTGTTTTAATTAGAGTTTATTGGTTTATTTAGGGTTTTTGGATTTTAAATTAGGGTTTTTTGGATTGATTAGGGTTTTGAATTTCAATTAATTATGGTTTTTAATGGATTTTGACTTGAATTAGGGTTTCTATTTTATAAATTGGATTTTAAGTGGATTTTAAATGTGTTTTGTTTGGTTTTTATTTTAATCATATTAGAGTGGACTAGTGTGGGCCTGAATGGGCTTGTGTGGGCTTAAGTTGGCCAGGATTTTGGTGGTCGCAACTAGAGCATCATTCGGAAGTGTCTGCTGCCAAGTAACTTCAAAATCGAGGTGTCTACAGTACCATCATCACTTCTCATAAAAATTTAGTTGTTCTTTTATTAATCTCACAAAATCCGAAACATTTAAGATAAACTCCAATATGTTGTACTTGAGACCTCAACCAACATGATCGCGGTCATCCTATGTTTTTTTAAATTATTTTTTAAAAATTTAACGTATGGATAAATCTTGTATATTAAATGAAAAATTCTCTGATATGCCAACACGTAGTATACTTTTATACTATTGCATGTCCGTCCTGCATTTTACAATAATGCTACTCTTAGATCCACACTCCACCGCTAACAGATGTCAGCTTTAGATGGTTGAGATCTATTAGCTTCCATGCTACTATACACCTAGTGTATTGTAGTATCTCTCATATTATATATACTAAAAGTTTTTAATACAATTTGATAACCCTAACACCATTTAAAGTTCCTAATATATAGTTAATTTCTACAAAATTTAGCCATTAAAATAGAATAAATTATTTAGAGGTAAATAAGAGTCTGAAAAGATTTTGTTGTAGATTATGAAGTGGATTAAAGAATCCTTTATTTTTATTTTTTTTAATTTGTTTTAAATGTATGAAAAATAATTCACCTACTGAAATGTTGGTTATAGATGATTCACAATCTTTTGTTTTTCCTTCACAATATCTTGATCTTTTTTGATAGAGATACGTTTTATTCTTGTTTATAAGGTCGGGTATGGTATGCTTGGACTTATATTGGATTTGAGTGAAAAAGATTGTATGGTAGGGGTGAGACAACATTAGGTTTTTATCTCACGTTTTCATAAAAATACATGGCTATTTAAATATTAAAGTGAAATATGGATTGGGGTAGTTTATTAGGGAGTTGAGATATTGGACATTTTTCTAAACTTTATGTAGAAATACAAACTTTTTAATAAATTAGGATGGATAGGTGCCTAGAGTTGGACAATAGAGAAGTTGTGGCAAGCAAAGTTGTGCTTCTCTTCAAAGTCAATGTATAAATGCATGCCTTTTCATAAAATAAATGAATAAATGTACATAGTTGGATGGTCGAAGAGATGAGACGGATAATTTTAGCATTTTCTCCAAATTTGCATACAAATTTATAGTTTACGGGAATTAGTATGAGACAACATTAGAGTATTCTCGATATGTTCCATACAATTACATAATTTTCTAGAAGTTTTGCCCTAACCTCCTTCCCCCACATATTCAAATGCACCTTAACATCGAGGCAGCGGTGGACCCACTTGAAAGCAAGGTGGGGCACTTGTCTCATCCTAAATTGAGAAAAAAAATCAAGGTATAATATATAAAATAAGAGTATAGTATGCAAAACTACAAAGAGAAAGAACAATATGTCTTACGATCTTTAAGTTGAAAATTGATGACTTACACCTCAATGTTTCGAGGTTCTTTTTTACATTCTCATAGAATTTATATTTTCCAACAAATTTAGGGATATTTTGATAATTTTTCAATATTCAGACTTCTTGTAGATCACTTATGTTGAGGGTTTGTTAATTACCACAAAAGATCCTCGATATGGTTATCACATGACATGTATTTCAAAAATGAAAGTTAGAAATTATAATAAGATTTACACATTAATAGCGAACGAAAGAAAAGATTCACATGCAATAATGAATATAATGTCGAAATTAACATATGGATTTCAAGTCTATTCAAATATAATGTCGAAATTAACATAGTTATGGTATCGATTACTTGGCCTGGTACGAAATCGAATGCCATTAATGTTCAAAAATGCTTGAATATAGTGTCGAGATTAATATATGATTTTCTTGTATATATGAATATAATGTCGAAATTAACACATGATATGGAATTAGTCGTCCGATCCCATTCAAGGCCCAACAACATTCAAGTGTACTCGAGTAATGTTGAGAATAATATTGACGTAGGATTTGTCACCTCATCTTGTCTGAGGTCGAACGACACATTCATGTATGCTTGAGAACAGTCGCCCGAGCCTGTTTGAGACCGAATGATATTCATGTATGCTTAAGTGTAATGTCGAGATTAACAAATGATATGCATATTTGAATGTAATGTCAAAACTAATAGGTGGTTACGAGATTAGTCGCCTAACCAAATTCATGGTCAAACGACACAAACCTCTTCCACATATATACTTGAATATAATGCGGAGATTAACATATTAATATAAGATTTGTCGCCTTGTTTGGTTCGAGGTTGAACAACACTTGTGTACTTAATTATAATGTCTAAATTTTGTATTGATGATGACGGTTGTTTAGCCCAATTCAAAGTTGAACAAAATATGTATGCTCGAGTATAATGTCAAGATTGTCATGTTGATATGGGATTGGTCACCTATCCCAATTTGAGGTTGAACGACATATGTAAGCTTGAGTATAATGTCAAAGTTAATATATATTTATTCGATTGATCACCTAACATTAT
Source organism: Posidonia australis (assembly GCA_024699735.1). Taxonomy (NCBI): domain Eukaryota; kingdom Viridiplantae; phylum Streptophyta; class Magnoliopsida; order Alismatales; family Posidoniaceae; genus Posidonia; species Posidonia australis. The sequence goes on along the minus strand of JAMKQA010001993.1, from coordinate 1,366 downwards.
GCAAGTCCGAATGACACATGTATACTCGAATATAATGTCGAAGTTAACATAAGATTTTCAAGTGTGTTCGAATATGATTCGTTTGAAAATTTAAAAAAACGAAGAAAACAGGACCACCCAGAGCCCGACCAATTTGAAAATAAAACTTAAAAAAAAAAAAAAAAACAATGGTCCAAAGGACCGTTGAAATTTCCAGTTGTTGCAACGACCATTTTACCTTTTTTTTAAAATAAATAATAAATAAAAAATCACTCTTTTTGTCCTATAAATACTCCTCCACTCCATTCATTTTTCTTCACCACACAATCTTCTCTTCCCTTCTCCACCACAACTTTATCTACTACAAATTTCTTCCAACTTTCAAGTGAGGATTTTCAAGTGAAGATTTTGCGTTTGGCTTTGGATTCTGCCTCGTCTTCAACTCTCTAGTCTCCACGCGACACCAGCTGAGCCAACAACTGCTGCAAATTTCTCTACTTCTAATCCCTCCAAATTCTTTACTTCTAATCCCTCCATTTTTGGATTTTGGTTTTTGTGGGTTAATGGTTTTATTATTTTATATTCATTTTTTATTTTAAAATCGAAAATATTGGTAATTATGGTAGCCACGACTATATCCCTAGTATGGAGTCAGATCAACCTCAATCTACCCCAACACATACTACACAATCCACAGCCACTAAAAAACCTAGGAAACAAAGTTCTTCGGTTTGGGAGCATGTTACATTAGATCCTGTAGATCAAACTAGGTGTTACTGTAATTATTGTAATACCACATATACATGTTCTAGAGGATGGGGTGTAGGTCTTATATCTAGACATTTACAAAAATATATACCTAAACGTAATAAAGATGATAACACAGATTTAAAACAATCAAAATTACAAGTAGGATCTAGTGGTACAATGAATTGGAAATATAATACAGAAGAAGTTAAGGAAGGAGTAACTAAATTTATAGTACAAGACGAACAATCATTTTCTTTTTCTGAAAATAAAAATTTTGAATCATGTATGCAAAAATATTTAAATCCACAGTTTAAAAGTTTTTCTAGAAATACAACAAGAAATACAATTTATAAGACATTTAAAAAAGATTTAATTGGAATATTTTTTAATTTATTATGTAAAATATCATTAACATGTAATGTTTAGACTGGTCCAAATAATTTTCTATATTTATGTTTAACTATACATTGGATAGACATAGAATAGAATTTACAAAAAAGATTAATTGCTGTTAAAGTTTTTAATCATCCACATACTGGTAAAGCTATATCAAATATGATATAAGATATTACCAAAGAATATAATATATTTTTTAAAATAAATAAAATATCATTTGATAATGCATCTAATAATAATG
>JAMKQA010001992.1:0-32122 GCA_024699735.1 Posidonia australis | reverse complement strand
TTTTACAGAAAACTTCCAGAAGGCTTATTCTACTGTGAAAATTGCATAAAACTCCCTGACTTTGTTTTAAAGCATTTCAGAAGCATGTTTTCATGGTTTAATTGCACTTTATCCCTCTGTTTTTACTGAATTGCTTCCTGAATGCTTTAGTTGCTGGGTATTTGGCAGTTTAGCCCCTGTGCTTTATTGTAATTACTCTCATTTGCTATTTTCAGAAGTTAAATAACTGTTTTGCCTCTGAAACTTTTCTGAATCATTTCTGAGTGATTTCCTTGCATTTTTACCCTGATTTTGTGTTGATTTGAAATACATTGCATGCATTAGTGGGTAAATTACATTTTAGCCCCTAGAGAACTTCATTTTGCACTAGGAAGCACGTTTGACCCTAGATTTCTTCATACATGCATGGAATGTGTTTTCTTATGTATTTTCGCTGATTTGAGCTTCTGAATACCGTTTTTTCTCGGATTTGGGCTTTTTGCATAGAACCCCCTAGACTTCTTCAGATTTGCACTCACACTTGCATTTTGCATACTTTTCACATCTTTTTCCACGATTTTCTCTGTCTTTTCTTCCTGGCTTGGCGCACGCTTTCTAGCTATGTCTCGAGCTTAGTCTTTACGTCGTTTTTCTGGTTTTCCTCGGTTTTCCGCGGTTTTCACTTGTTTTGGTTTTCCATCGCCCAGGGCGTACAGTAACAGGCCTGAGGGCCGACATTTGACCCCTACAAGGATTATTTTCCCCTTTTTGATTTTCTCAGATTTCTACTGTTTTGCGAGATGCTTTTCGAGAATTTCACGATTTTCACGATTTTCCTAATCACCCGAGGGCGTACAGTGACAGGCCTAGGGGCCGACATTTGACGCATCACGGATTATTTTTCCCCTTTTTTCGATTTCCACGATTTTCCTCATCGCCCGAGGGCATACAGTAAAAGGCTTGTCAAAGCTGACATTTAACCCCATCACGGGTTATTTTTTCCCCTTTTGATTTTCACGACTTTATCATGATTTCATGTTGGATTTCTTCGCAGTTTTCACGCATCATCTTGCACATTCATTTAGTCTTGTCACATCCATATACATTAGCATGATTATAGCATGATCCCAGTTTAGCAAACATTCATCAAACCTTTAGCAAGCAATTGGACAAGAAAGACCGAGTTTCTCGAGCGTGCGAGGGTGCCTAACACCTTCCTCGTGCGTAATAGGAATCCTTACCCATCCTTTGGTTAGCAGACATCCAACATTCTCATTTGCATCCCATGCATTTATCCTTTTGTGGTTTTCCTCGTTTTTCCACTAAAAGACTAGGTGGCGACTTCCTTTTCTTTTCTTCTATCCTTGCGCCTTCGCCATCATTGGCATGACTGTGGTATCCTCCCCTTCCCCCTCCCTCCGGGTCGAGCACGGACGGTCACACACACAAAGGAATAAGGTTGTACAAGACTTGTCAAAACTTGTCAACTTCATATTTAATTACGCTTCCAAGATTTAGTTTGATTAAAGCAGCAATCATGCTAGGAATAAGGTTGTACGAATCCTCTCAACTACTATGTAATTCTGTCACGACAATATCCTTCTCTTTCCACTCTCTACGATAATGTATTTGTAGATGGTACTTTTCCAGTAACTTAGCTGACATGTCCTTTACCCTAAGACTATCATCAATCTTCAATCATGACTTTACCTTAGAAGCAATCTAATACTTGGGTATACTCTCATTGCCACATTTGTTTACAGATAAACAAGTATGAGATTCACTAATCATTTTAACTTGAAATGTGATCCAATTAGCTGATCTAGAGGTATGTAGTCTTCATTTACAACTCATATCTGCACATGTCACAGTAATACACTTGGGTTCATTCTTTATGTATTTTACATTACACTCGTTGATGATGTTGTATTACGTGAGTGTTAGTCTGAACTGATAAATATTCTTATATTTTACCTTCTTAGTCATGTTTGATTAATCTCCTAATCTACTACCTTAGCCACTGTCCCTCAAATTATTGCTAAGTTTGCATAAGTTCTACTAATGTGTGACCATGCTGGTGGAGCCCTGCACGACTCTCCTTTACCGGGTGCGTGGAAGCACTCAAGAAGTCCCGATACGGTTACGGCGAAGATGGTGAATCTAGAGAAGAAGACTTGATTTGGAGACACCAAGAAAAGATAAGAAAGGATATGGAAAGGAGTCGCCACCTAGTCTTCTAATGGAAAGACGAGGAAAACCAAATACACAAGAAAGCTAAGAAGCAAACAAGATGCAGAAAACATGTGTGCTCCGTGCCTAATGGATATGATGCACAAAATGAGTGCGGGTCAGAGAATGGGTAAGGATTCTGGTTACGTATGTGGAAGGGGTTAGGTATCCCTATGCGTCCGAGAAACTCAGTCATTCTAGGTTTCCTACTTGTCAATGGTCTATTAAATATGTGCTTGCCTATTCTGAATGTTCATGCTAAAGATAACTGAAAACATGCTAAATCAAATAGAAGAAATGAAATAAAGGGAAAATGTTAATCCGAAGGACAAATGTAGGCATTAAGAATGCCGCTTTATTGTACACCGTTGGGCGATGAGATAAAATCGTGAAATCCTCGGAAATCGCCTCGCAAATCGGCGAAAGTTGGGATAAATCTGCGAAAATCAAAATGGAGAAAATAATCCTCATTCGGGACAATGTCGACTTTGTGAAGCATTTTAATGTACGCCCTCGGGCGATGGAAAGCCAAAGCAAATCTAAAGATGCGAAAATCGGAAAGAATCCGGGTGACAACGAGAAAACTAAGCTAGAAAAGAGTTGGAAAAGCATACGCAAAGTAAAAGAAGAAAATGCAAGAAAATTGCATGGAAAAGTGCGACAAAATGTGAAAATGCATGTATGAGTGTAAAAATGTGAATTCTAGGGACCTTTGTGCAAAAAACCCATATTCTAAATAAAACTACAATTCTGAAGCCCAAATCATCAAAAATACATAGGAAAACACATCCTATGCAATTATGAAGAAATCTGGGGTCAAATGTGCAAATATGTGCATTTCTGGCCAAATTGATGTTTCCTAGGGGTTAAAATGCAATTCTGCCACTAAAACATGCATTTAATGCAACTCAGTGGAAATTCAAAGAAAAATATGTAAGAAAAAAGATTCAAGAAAGTTTTAGAAAGTTGAATCTACAAAAATAACAAACTATAATTGAAACTACTGACACATAGCTTCTAAGTCAGCATGAACGTCCTCATTGCAGCATCAATACCAAAATCTATAAAATCACAAATACCTACAATATCTTATTACAAGCAAGCATAAAACCATTTAAATGTGCATTTCAAAAACCTTTTCCTCTTTTTCCAGAATTAAATCTATTTATACATATTTAACATGACAACTTTCAACTATGATGATAGAAGTAATAAAAAGAACAGTGTATTTTGTATTTCCATTTCGAACGAAGTGATTTTTATTAAACAAAAAAGTAGATTTCATGTAGAAGTTATGTTTTTTTTTGGAAATAGTTATTGATGTATATTATAATTAAGTACTTGACTATGAGATCACCATCAAATAATGTAATATATATGATGTCTGTGAGAATTGAACTTTCAATTCTTTGTACAACTATAAAAAGAATTCACTACTGATCAAGTGATTGTAGATCATGTAGAAGCTACGTTGAAAATAGGACTTCGAGGCGACGCAAGGCCACTACATGCAACTTGTAACGTGTGTACATGACTTTTACTGAAAGGACAATCTTTTGGTCATTAAATAAGTCAATTCTCATTGTAGATAAAAATGAGGTTGATATTAAAACTTTATTTTTAACGAAAATGGAAAATCTCTAATTAGTGGCATAAGCACACGCAGGTCCATTCTGGCGGTAGTGGAAGCATCTTGATGTAAATACATGAAGACAAGTGTAACGTGTATACAAATTTGATGCAATCCATAGAAGAGTTGTCTAATAAACAACATTGTCTTCCATATTTTATCAACTTGCCTGACGAGGCTCTTTATTAAAGTGATTTATACCTTTTGGAAGCATTGGAAGTACTGGTTAACTATCATACTTCAATGTTCACACGGATTCTTCGTTCACATGTCATTTTATTGTTTTTTTTTTGTTGGAAAATGTTATTTTACTGGCACTGTAGTATAATAGCACATTAACTATAAAATAAGACACCAATGACAACTAAAGGTGCAAACGAATATGAGATATCTATCCTGTATTCATATTCATATCTATTTTTTAAAGAATTTTGATTATTCGTATTCATCGTTAGTAGACACGGATATAGATATCATTTTTCAAAATTTCTATAGATATATATTATATAGATATATTCTTTGATTTGATTATAATATATAAAATTTTAATGATAATAGTTATACTTTATTGATTTTTATATAATTAATTAAGAAAATTATAATCATTTTCATATATTTGAAGCTTCATACATATTTTGTCCGATAGAGATACTATATTCGTATCTATATCCCTTTTTCTAAAACATAGGTATGTATTTTTTCATTTCCACATGATATCAATTTTGCATTTTAAAAACATATAGGAATATAATAACACTATATTCCTACCGTTTCTGTTGCGCTTGCATTCCTAATGACAACATTATTTATTGTGACAATGTCTCATTATCACAGTGGTTGAGATAACTTTAAACTCGACACAGGTCCCGAGTTCGAATTTTAGAACATGCATTAAAATTCATCTAAATTTTTAACCAAAAAAAACATTATTTATTGTACTTTTTGTTCAAATTTTACGGTCGTTTCAATATACAACACATTTACAACAAAATAACCTACCAATGACATCATTGTTTCAAGTTTTAACCGAAACCGTCGTTCGTCTTGGTGGATCATTTGTTTATTCCGATGTTTCCTAAAATCCGACCCACAGAAAGGTCCCCCACTCCCCCCGTGTCGGAACCCACACCTTATCCCCCTGCTAAACCCTTCCGGAAACCGAAACGCAGGAAAGTTCCCCTCGTCGGAACCCGCGCCTTCTCTCCCTACTAAACCCTTCCTTTCCGGCTTTCCCCCTCGCCTTTGCGCTTCCAGCCATTTCCACAAAACCCTGGAACTCCATGAGCAAAGCATTGTAGTCGAACGATCACCCGATCATGGCGACGTCGCGGGACGTCCAGGAGGTCATCTCCAGGCTGTCCTCCGACAAAGCCAAGCCCCGCGAGGTCAGTCTGCAGTCCAATCTCCGGATGACAGGCTTAAAAAACACAAAAAAAAAAACATTGCTTCTTGTCTTCTTACGGAGGTTGTTGGATTCGTCAGGAAGGGTTGAGGTTGCTCAGCACGTGGCTGGAAGGCGACAGGTCGGTGGGTTTCTGCAGGTTGATCGGGCGGAGGACCGCGAGCCTGAAGCCGGACGAGATTCCGCACTGTGAGTGTTGGTGTTCTGGAATGGTGTTTGATGATGGGATTCTGGGGGCGGAGAGGTGTTGTTGGGGGATTTATTTTTGATGCTTATTGTTTTGCAGCCGAGACGTGGCCGTTTTTGTTGAACTTGCTGATGAATTGCGTGAAGATGGAGATATCGTCGAGCAAGAAGCGTCCCCCAAAGCTGCTCCCGGCGAAGATGCTCAGGACGTGCGTCCAGCGCGCCGATGATGCCAAGTTTTCAGGTGTCGTGTTTATTGTTTCTTTGCTACCTGTATTTTTATGATCAGTCAAAAAGGGGAAAGAATTTATTTTAGAAATACAGGATATAAGAGAAAGAGAAAACAAACAAAGGCCTTATCAAGGAGATGACGACCAAAAGGAAACAAAAAAGGAGAACAATCAATGAAGAATAGCAAAAGTCAGATCACCCACCAACAAAGGGATAGCCCTTCACAAAGCAACCAAAATTTCCAACCAGGCTGCGACCCTCGCATCTGTGTCTACCTCATCCGCATGGGGATTAGACCATCCAATAACTGATTTGGAAATACACTCCTTCCACTCGTGCTGGTTGGTAGAGATATTCTGAAAAATCCTTCGGTTTTGTTCCAACCAACAAACCCACCATATAGCTTGAGGATACATTTTCCACAACTTCCACTTCCTTCCACTCATACCCCTCTTACTCATCCACAACTGCGAAAAGCTCTTAATATCAATATTTATAGGGGTGTCTAGCCAATAAGATTTTGCCACCACTTACAAATAGAGGAACACCCAAAAAACAAGTCATATGAAATGATAAATATGGAACCAATAGCAATATAACATACTAACTAGCATACATAATAAACTATGATTATATGATCCAAGACAAAAAAGATCATACACGAAACCATAATCATTTTAAGTTACATGGTTCAAAACTAAAAATCAACTAAATAAGAAATAAAGAGTTAGAAACTAAGTTCAAATGTAATTGTTTTCATGAAAATTTAGAAACTGGATAGTTCAACCATTCCGGTTCAACCAGATGGTTTAACCGGTTCAAACCAGATGGTTTAACCGGTTCAAACTGGTTTGGAGCGGTTTACACTGGTTTAATCATCCAACTAGTTCCCTCTTTTAAAAAATCGGATATTCAATTGGTTCCAGTTCAATCTAGTTGAATCGATTGATCTGGTTCGGTTTTTAAAACTGTGGTTTAGAATGGGTTCATATTTAGATTTTGAGGGCTCATCCCCCTCATTTGTGAGAAAGAATACTGGTTCCCATGTATTGGATGGATGGCATGAGCTCTCACGATTTTCAATTGTTTCTCCCTTGTTGGCTTCCTTCTTCGTAACTAATGATCAAGTTGGATCCCTCAATACAAGTGCTCTATCCTACCATCTGCTTTCTCAAGACTTCTCTACAATGGATTTGGTGTCGTCACAGATAATGGCTGTGTTCCTTTAGGGTGGTGGTTGGTTATGCTTTTTGGCATTGTGGTGCTCTTCTGTTGGGGACCTGTATATACCCATTGCTCTGCGAAAAAGTATTTGTTCCTTCATTATTCATTCTCTTTCCAATTTTGTTATCTATGACTACCTCTACTCATCCTTTCGTCAGTTTGTCATATTTATTTCCTCAGAGTCTATATCTAAAAGTTATCAAGATGCACTTCTCTTACCACATTGGAAGGTAGTCTCGGATGAGAAAATGCAAACTTTGCAATCTTGTAGCGCATAGGATCTAAAGGAACTAGTATAACTAGTCATCGATGGGTACTCACAATCAAACGTAAGCTTGACGGATCAATGGATAGATATAAGTTGTAGTTAGTTGCCTGGGGTTTTACTCAGTCTTATGGTATTGATTACGAGAAGGCTTTTTCATTGGTTGCTCGATTTAACTCTATACGAGTGCCTCTATTTATTGCTATTGATAAGTCATGGGATTTGCTCTAACTTGATGTTAAGAATATTTTCCTGTATGGGGATTTAGCAGAATAGGTCTACATTAAGCAACCTTTTGGATATATTGCTCAGGGAGAGAACAGGATGTGTCTTCTTAGGAAAGCTATATATGGTTTGAAGTAGAGTTTAGGACTTCGTTCGACAAATTCAGTAAAGTGGTGATGTAATTTGGCTTCAAAAGATGTATTATAAATCATTCAATATTCATTAGACATAATACTAATGGGTGTGTATTGTTGGCGGTATATGTTGATGATATTATCATTACAGACAATGACACTGTAAACATTAAGGATACCAAAAAGTATCTACAACAACATTTCACTACTAAAGATGTGCGTCGCTTCAAATACTTTATTAGAATTGAGTTTGCCTATGTTAAAGGGAAAATGATATTGTGTCAAAGAAAGCAAGATCTCCTCGAAGAGACAGGACTCGTAGGACGCAAAACAAAAAGTACTTCAATTAATCAGGTTCAAGATTTTTGTGGGATAAGTTTAAAGTTATTTACGAGGATGTTGGGTGATATAGACGAATGTTTGGGAAGTTAATTTACCTCACAGTGACACGATCAAATATTTCCTATGTAGTTGGGTTTCTTAGTTAATTCATGCATGAACCTGGAGAGTTACATTGGCAAGATGCATTATGGGTGCTTGTATACATTAAAGGCACAACTGGACGTGGTTTGATCTATAAGAATATTGGCCATATAGATATTAAGGTTTATTTTGATTTTGGTTATGCAGGAGATCAGGGTGATAGAAAATTAACATCAGTTACTGTACTTATGTTAGTGGAAATTTAGTAACTTAGAGGAGTAAGAAGCATAATATTGTTTCAAGGTCCAATGCAAAAGCTAAATAATGCTTCATAGCTCAAACGACATATGAAATGGTCTCGCTACAGTCTTTACTATTTGAACTTGGTTTCTTGGTGAAGGCACCTATGTCTATGCATTGCGACAATCAGGTGACGATTGTTATTGCAAATAATCTGAGCTTTCATGAACGCATTACGCATATTGAGGTGGACTGTTACTATGTATGTGATTTGGTTATGAAGGGACTTATATGCACACCTTATCACAGTTTATAGAACAGTTGGCGGATGTCTTTATAAAAGGATTGGGTGTTGAGTTTTTTAATTCTTTATGTAACAAGTTGGACATGATTAATATTTATACTTTAGTTTGAAGGGGAGTGCTAGTGGTAGTTAAATGATTCTCTCATTTATGGGTATATGATATATGAATATCCTTGTAATGGAAAATCCTATATATGTATAATACATGTGATTAGTTAATCAATCTAATCTTTCATTTCTCACTTAATCCACAGTAAGCATTCTAATATCTAGCAAATTTGTTGTGCTTAGCAACAATTGAAGTTTGTGGAACCTTTCAAACTTAATCCCCCTCTCTAATATGCTGTTTAATACTGGGATTGGAGAGTTATAAATAATGTATTTTTTTAAAACTTTTAATCTACATGCTAAAGAATGTATTTTTGTTGTGGACTCAAAGTTTGGGCTACTGGCATTGTGTAACAATTTATTCATTGGCCAACCCGAAGTTTTTTTGGGTTTATCCTAGTTGGTTTTTTTTTGTCCATTGCCACTTCTTTTGATCGGATTTTGTTTTATTTGCCTTCCTGATTCTCTTGATGAGGTTGTCTAAGTTTTTTTTTAAAATTTTTAAAATAAAATTCCTCTTTTCTGGTTGCTCAAAAAAGTGAATGCTTGTCATAGGCAAAGGGCTGGTGCTGCTGTCTGTCATTAAGCTGCTTTTCTATCATATTTTGGATGTTGTAAAGAGTGTGGCAATCTACCAATCTGAATATAGCATGATGCTACGACATCTTCTTTCTGTGAAAGAGTATCGCTATCAGATGAGAAAGCGTATTTATTGCAGTAAGTTTGTGCTATCAGGATTTGCTATTTGTGTATTAACCCTAAAATTCAACTGGTTGCAATTCTCTTTTTCCGTTTCTTATTTCATTATATTACCGTGCAAAGGTTTTGTGCTTCTCTATATCCACAACATTGTGATAGCTGTAGATGGGAAAGGCCAATTTTTAGCCAATACAAAGGAAGAAGCTTTTCGCAATGTTTCTACTCTTCACATTCTCCTAGAAAACCCTCCTGGTGATTTTCCATCTAATTTAAGGGAAGATGTTGTTAAGGGATTCACTGGGGTTTGCTCACAAATACGGTATGCTTCTCTGACAGTGTTGGATAAGTTTCTCCTTTTTATACATTAGAATTTTTTGTCTCCATCAACTCAATTCAATCAGGGAAGAAGGAAAGGTTTCACGAAAGCTATTGGAATGCATAACTACCTACTTGTTGAAAGATGGCCCAAATCTAGGCACTGAAGCCATGGCTATCCACAGTTCTTTGCAAGATTTTGTTCTTCGTTACTGGCATACTACCCATGATAAGGGTTTGAAGGTCTCAAATTAACTATTCACTTTCTCCAATGTATATAGTTTAAGGAAAATATCTTATGCACTTGGATTTTCCTGCAGAGCTTGTTTATTCTTTATGCAAAACTGCAATTAAAATTAAATAAAAGTTCTGATGGAACATTTTTAGTAGAACAACTACTGGATGTAGTTGACAGAGAATTCGACCAAAGCATCATTGCTTCTACTGGAATTTCAAAGTGAGTTTATATTGGTTTCATTTTGCCATTTCTTATGCTATACATATGCTAACAAAATGCTTATGTATAGGGTTGATGCTACCAGGGAGGATAAGGCTACTGGCACCTTGTGTAGCTTGGAGCAGGACTTGATGGAACTTGCTGCTTCACTCTATTATAAGGTCCTGTACCTTGGTGGCCATTGAATTCACCTTTCACGATTTTTAAGCATGCAATGTTTGACAACATTGTTAATAGTAGTTTTGTAATTTTGTTAAGCTTGTTGACGGTATGATTCTGTTTTATTCATTGAATTCTGCGTAATATTGATTTTTATTTTACTTGGTTAAATCATATTAGGTAAGGTTCCTAAAATGTCTTGGGTTCGAGTCATGGGAACAACCTCTCCATGTTGGGGGTTGGGTGGTGGTGGTTAAGGCAACATACATCAGGACCATGCTTAGCAAGCTGGAATTTGAGATTGTAGAGGGTTTCGGTACAAACATGAGACAAAAGCGTTGGTCTAATATGATGTCGGCATTCTTAGCTTTCTACTCAGAGTCAAGATGGTCCTAATATTGTATGTAGCTCAGCTTGCCGTATATTGAATATAACTCATCTCAAAATTTACTCTAATATTCCATCTCAAGATGGAACACAAGTGTGAACCCCTTTTAGCTTGCCGCATAATGTCAAAAAAATGACCTTTTTTTTTTAGCATTCAACAATTTTTTAAATTAAACTTAGAAACCGTTACAAAGATAAGATAAGAAAAGACAAGATCTTATAAAGCTGATAAGAATAGAGGCCAAAAGGGCAAAACAAAACAAAAACAGACCCACAAGCTAATAGTGAAAGAAAAGTAGCACAAGAAGCACTCTCCATACTTATTAAGACAGATGCTTAGGTGGTGCCTATGTGCGTTGGCATTGTATCACCCAGCTCTTTTTCTTTTGAGATCCAGTCTTCTGGGGATGTGCTGCCCTATCCAGCAGTCCCCTGCCGACTTCCAATCTCTCTGTGCCTGTCACATCTGTTCTCCAACACTCCTTTGACAACCTCTTCCTCCTTTGCCATTGATCTCAAGCCACTTTGATGAATTTTTCGGCGATCCCAAAACTTGGAGGATTCACTTTATCCTTGTATTTGCAAGGTAAATCTTGGTTGAATGCCTATGTTTTAAAATTGTTTAAAATTTTTATTTTCATGTTTTTAAACAAGTTTTATACCTATCAACTTGCTTTTACTTGAGTATTAATGTGTTTTCTTAGATTACAATGCGGTGATGTTAAATCTTTGGTTGAATGATCATGTTTTATATTTTTTCTTCTTATTTTCCTATTTTAAACAAGTTTTATGCCTATCAACTCGTTTTTTACTTGAGTATTGATGTATTTTCTTAGATTACATTGTGGTGATATTAAATCTTGGTTGAATGGTCATGTTTTACACTTTTTTTTTTATTTTCATGTTTTTAAACAAGTGTTTTGCCTATTAACTTGTTTTTTTTACTTTAATATCGATGTGTTTTCTTAGATTACATTGTGGTGATGTTTTTCACTTTATTTTACTTACATGTAGTCATAATTTTATATTTTATTTGTCATATACATTGTAGGATGTCACAAAAAGAAGGCTCCATTCCACTAGAGGTACCACCTCCAATGCAAGAAGAACAAGGAAAAGGGCGGCAGAGTGAACAGTAGTAGGGGCAAACTTTTATTGCATTTCAGGTTTAGGGATGATGTCTTGATTATTTAAAATTTGTCACTCATTTCTATCCATTCCTTGGGAATCAGATTAGATTTTGGGAGAATCCTTGATTTGACTCTATACCTTTGAGACTATTATTTCCTGGTTTGTTTCTACTCTTTATATAACCTTATGTTAGTGTAGGAGTGTTTTGTCAGATCTAAGGTAGGGGTTGTATAGAATTTTCGATTCAAGAGGGATCTTATTGATAGGAAAGCTTTGGATTTTGTTTCTCTACTTGCTTTAGTTGAAAATGAGGGGTCAAGTTCCTTATCATTGTCATAGAATTAAACGTAGGATTCATGTCGAACTTCGATCCAACAAAAATAGGAAACGTGTCCGACATCGGTAGAAATGTGGTAAATTTACGGCAGTCCATAGAAATATTAAAAAGACTTTGAATTTTGATTTGAAACTCTAGATAAATTAAAGTAAACAATAATCTATATCTTAGACTACTTATATCAATTTTCTCAATATGTATCACTTTAAAATATATTTGATGGACTTAATACAAAGGTCTTGAAGCATAAATAATACATAAAATGATTAATAAATGTTTACAAACAAAAGTGCTCATAAAAGTTACTACATATATGCTTAACATAAATATTTTACTATTTTTTATTTAATTACAAATTTACTGTTTTTTAATGATTTTATATAATTATTAGGTTAGATCTATGTAATATGAAGTTGTTAACATCAAAACACACAAAAAAAAGAGAGAAAAAAAACCTAAGACCTATGTGCTATTACGTTAGATTTATGTAATATTATGTTATTAACGTTAAAACACAAAGAAAACATGAAAAAACCTAAGGCCTATGTGTTGCTAAGTTAAATCTTTGTAATATCAAGTTATTAACATCAAAATACAAAACAAAACATGGCAAAACCTAAGATCTATGTATTATTAAGTTATATCTAAGTATTATTATGATAAATCTAAGAATCTATTATAGATCTATATGAAAAGTTCAAAACACAAACAAAAAATGGGAAAAAAAGATTCTATATAAAAATCAAGTGTTATACCTTAAAGGGGGATAAAATTTGAGAGTAATTAAGCAAAGAAGATTCTTCAAGTTTGTAGCAAACCATCGGATTGTATAGGAGTAGAGAAGATACACAGAATGTCGGGAACTCATGAAAGGGAAGAAGTAAATGAAAAGGAAAGAACTCTGTAGTTTTAATGGACGTGTTGCGCGACATTGTTCAAACTCAGTGTAAAAATACACAATGTTGTCTAACACTTCGACACTCACCGACACAAGGTAAAGTTTGGCTTTGACATATGGTATATTCTGATTTACACTTGCAAATTGTGCTGGCCAACTCAAAATCCGACATGTGTCTGCGAAATATTGTCGACATGTCTCGATATTTAATTCTACGATCACTTTTGCGTGACTCTTGCATCTCGTTGTAAGTCAAAGATGAGAACTTCTACATTAAATTACTATTCTCGATCATGAATTGGGGAGAGCTTAGTGCACGACGTCACAAGTGGATTTGGATCAACGAAGTTTCGTTAAAGATACAGTGTTTTGCTTGAAAATTTTTCATGGTGGGGTTTTGACAAATTCAGCTTTACAGATACGTGGTTTCCATATGGCTGGTCGATGTGTCTTCTGTTATGTTCTAAGGACTCGACACATTTTCTTTGGGATTGTGCGATGCTCCCATGCTGGTGGTGGTCTTTGTTTGGCAGAGAGACTTTTAGTCAGATTCGGGTTGGCTCTGTGACAGACTCTTGGGATTTGTGGCCACAAAAGGTTGACGAAAGAGGATGTGGTTTGCTCTCCCTTATGCACTGTGGTGGGTCCAATGGATTAAGTGGAACCATTGAATTTTTTGAGACAATAGTCTGTGTTTGGAGAAGATCTGGGATGGAGTGATCATTTATATTGTGGAATGACTCCAATCTTTGGTCAACACTAATGACAACGATGCTGCTGCTTGTGACTGGATTGAGAGATTGCTGCCTATCTGATTTTTTCTTTTTTGGTTCCTTGTCTTGCTGTTTTTTCTATGTGCTTCATGTTTAGTCTGTTTCTTCTTTTTCCTTTCTCTGGCTTATCTTCTTGATAAGCATGTTTTCTTTTATTGGTTTTCAATAAAATTCAGTTTACTGCTAAAAAAACATTTATTATGTTTCAGCTTTGTACAAGAAAACTAACATCATCTAATGAGGTGAAACGTCGGAGGAGGGAAAATCCTGTGAATTTTCTGAAGGACAGGCTTCTGAAAGGAAATTTTCTATGGTATGATAAGTTGCATGTTTAGGTTGTTGCCTTTTCAATTCAGTGCATTTTTGCCATCCCTATAAGCTTCATCCATGACCACTTTACATCTGTTTCTTATTTGAACTTAAATCAATTTTGGGAAAATGGTTGTAAAATTATTAAAATAACTAAGAAGATGCCTATAGGTCTAGGCGACATGTTTCATCGTCCAAGGACCCTTGAATGGGCCAATACTACGAGGCTATGCATAAGCTAATATATAGAGCTTTAGGTTTTTTCTCCACCTTTCATTCACTTACCCATTACCCACCTCCATGAATGCAGGGGCATCCTATAAATCTTTAAGATGCTCTTGAATGTGTTGTTTTCATATATTATTTTTGGTTGTGTATTGTTGCTTGTTGAAGTGTTATCTGATGTTTCACGTGACTTTTATGAATTTATCTAATTTTCCCTTACATTTAAAAAGTTCAGTCCAATGTTTAAATCCTTCCGCTTTGTTAACATCTAATGTGTTTAACACCTTTCCTTTACGTGCATGAGGGGAACAATTATTTTTGTCAGTTAGCAGATTTTTATAGAAACCATGGGGAAACTAGTTTACTGGAGACACCCTACAGGTCACGCTCAAAGATTGGTTGCAGAAAACTTCCTTATCATCCAAAAGATAAGCTGCCTTTAATTTCATTCTGATGTGGTAAAGAAACCTCTTTCAAGTGCCTGAAAAAACATCCTCAGCTTGTTGGAATGATGTTTTATTCACACCCAACCAAATCATCCACTGAGAATCATCATGGAAGCAAATTAATATAATTCTTTTCAAATCATTTTCATCCCAAATGGGGCTGTTGTTCTCCTCCACTCCAAATCTCTTATCAATTTTGTTGGAATAGCAGCTTTACATGTCTATGACCAAGAGAAGGTGGTCTGTATCTTTGTTTTTGTGCTCGTTAGGGACTTCCCTGTCTGTGTGTTATTTTATATACTGTTTATGGTTTATCATGCTGTGTCATGGTGATGGAAGTTGTATAATTAATTTAAAACTATGATAAATCGTTATTGGTACTTCTTTTTTTCATTTATTTTAACAATTCCAAAAAGTGTATGTATTTCTCACTCGAGACTCAAAAGTGAAATTCTGTGGCCACTTGATTAATATATTTCATTGACGTCCCAATTCTTTTTCTGACTAAGCCATGGAGTAGCTTATTGAACTGTGTGTGGATATGCTCAAATTAGTATCTACCCTCGATGCTATTTAGGCATTTTTTGTAGATTAGAGTTTTCAACATATGTTTTACTTTGTAAATCCATGTGTTATTGTTACTGATACATAAATGCCGTTCAACTTATTTGTCACCTTGCTGTCTGTAGGTGTGGCTCCTTCTACTTTCTCGTTCACTACTATGGTGACAAAATCTACATTTCTCATCTAATCGACTGGTTTGAAGGAATATCTGGAAGTATTGAAAGGTGTTTGCGTTAGTACTTACCTCTTCTCATCATCATTGCAACCATTTTTTATTGTTGGGACCAGTTTTTTTTCTTGACAAGAAGGCCAGTGTTTTTATCTGTTGGTAGTTTCAAAATAGTTTCGTCTTTCTTGCAAAGTTTTGGATACACTTCAGTCAGAGGGTAAGGTGGCTGAAATAAGTTTCCATTTGACCAAAAAATTCTGGGTCTTTCTTTGCAGAAAGGAAAGGTAATGAAGGGGAACTCATGTTTACTGCTTTATTAACATGTTTGCTTTCATGCTGAATTTCCTACTCAAGGAGTTGAAATTTTGGCTGAAATTCAGCTTTCTCTTGTTGTCATCGTGAGATAAAAAGCATAAAACTATTATTAGATGGAGAGAGTTGTATATATATAGAGGGTTAAGGGACCTAAACGAATATCCAATAATCCAGTAACCTATATACTCAATAAGACCATATTCTAACACTCTCCTTTAAACTAGAGCATATACATCAAGAAGACTTAATTTGGTACTTAGAGATTTGAATACCCCAATGACATTTTTTGAAGATATCAACTAGCTGCTCAGACGAATGAGTATGTGGAGTAGAAATGACCTTTTTCAATACCATATCTTGAACATAGTGAGAGTCAACTTCGATATGCTGGGTACATTCATGAAATGTAGGATTGTTGGTAATGAAGATGGTCGCCTGATTATCACAAAACATAGGCATTAGCACCTCAAGTGAGAAGTCAAGATCACAAAGAAGAGATTTGATCCACACCATCTCACATGTGGTTTGTGCCATGGACCTGTATTATGCCTCAGCACCCACGTTCTGTTTCTTACTCCTCTATGTTACAAGGTTTTCTCCTACATAGATACAGAAGTTAGAAGTAGACTTCCTATCCCCTCGATCTCCTGCATATCCTGAATCAGAGTATGTCGTAACATTCACATGGTCATTTCTTTGATAGATCAGACCTTTCCCTGGAGAACTCTTCACATAAGAAAGAATCCGTAAAGTTCCACTTCAGTGCACCTTCCTTGACTTATACATGAATTGACTCAGAAAACTGACAGCGTAGGATATATCGAGTATGGTCACTGTCAAATAGATGAGTTTGTCAATCAACCTCCTGTACTGTCCTGGGTAATCCAACAGCTCAGAACTGGTATCCCAAAGAGGTGGTGATTGCTTAATAGGAGTGCTCTCTGGTTTGTGTCCCAAGAGTCCGGTCTCTTGAAGAAGGTCAAGTGCATGCTTTCTTTGGGATAGCATCATTTTTCTATTGACATAGGTAAACTCGATATCAAGGAAATGCCTTGGTTTGTCTAAATCTTTGATGATAAAATAAGATGCAAGGTATTCTTTCGCTTCTTTAATGTCTCCTTGATCACTACCAGTGACCAGAATATCGTCTACATAGACCACAAGTAGCACACAACCCTAATCAAATCTCCTGTAGAAAATTGAATTATCTACAACACATTTGTTGAATCTTCCATTTAATACTACATGGCATGAATTTCTCAAATTATGTTCTAGGACTCTGCTTCAGACCATAGATTGCTTTCTTGAGCTTGTAGACTTTGTTCTCCTCCTGAACAACATGCTTTGGAGGTTGTTTCATAAAGACAGTCTCTGTAAGATCACTATATAAGAAGGTATTTTTTACGTCTAGTTGTCACATCTCCATGAATTTATTTATAGCCATAGATAGAATAATCCTGATAGAATTAAGGCGAGTCTTTAGAGAGAAAGTTTGATTATAGTCAATGTCATAAGTCTGAGTAAATCTTCGAGCTGCCAATTTGACTTTGTATCGATCAATTGTGTCGTCTGCTTTGTATTTGACAGTATAAACCCATCGACAGGTGACAATGTGAACTCCTACAAGTTGGGTCATCAACTTCCAAGTGTCACGAACTATTAAAGTAGCTACCTCTTGATCCATTGTTGTCTTCTATTGGGGAAATAAAAGTGTTTCCTAGTGATTTTTGGGAATGAACTCAGAGAAAAGAGACAGGACAAAAGCACGGAATTGTGGATGTAAAGAATCATAGGTAACAAAATTAGAGATTTGATAAGTAATGGAGGAACGACTACCCTTACTTAGAGCAATGGGCAGGTGTAAGTCATTGGGAGATGGATCTGTATTCAAGGAAGAAGTTAGTTCTGCCGTCGGGGAAGGTGGTGGTCATTGACGTCGCTGATATACCTGCAAGGGTGGTGAGTCTGCTGAAGTTAGGTGAACAACAGTAGGTAGCGGAACAAACGCAACTATCGACGATGGAGGAGTACACTCTCCCTCAGTACTAGACACCCCACAGTATGTTAAGGACTCAAAAAAGGTGACATCAACAGACACAAAATATTCACCAGAAGGTGGATGAAAACATCGATAACCACGTTGAGTTCTTTAGTATCCCACAAACGCACATTCGATAGTCTTGGGACAAAGTTTGTCAAGTTCGGGTGAGAGATCCTGGACGAATGCTACACAGTCAAACACCCTAGGTGGCAAAGAGAACAAAGTAGCATCTTTTTGAAGACGTTGAAGGGGAATTTTCCCCCGAGAGGGGTGGAAGGTATTCTGTTGATGAGGTAGATGGTAGTAAAAACTGCTTCAGACCATAAAGAGACCTTTATGTGTAACTTGATGGTACGTGTGACATCAAGAATGTGTCTGTGCTTACGCTTTGCCATTCCATTCTATTGGGAAGTGTGAGGACATGAAGTTTGGTGTATATTTCCAAGAGATGCATAATATGATTCAACTTTATTTTGAATAAACTTCAATGTATTATTAGTACGCAAACATTTGGGAATATTGTAAACTGATTTTTTCTTTTTGAAATAAAAGTTTTCAGTACATCAGAAAATATGACCATAATTTTTTAATAGATATATTCAAGACACTTTAGAAAAATCATCAACAAAAATAATATAATATCGTGGACTGACACAGACGAGACTCTAAAGGGACCTCTGATGTTATAATGTATTAATTCAAATAAGGTAGAATTAGACGCAAGATGCAACTATCTAAAGGAAGTACGATGATGCTTTCTCAACTACTGACACGACTCACACTCAAGCTGTGAAATAGTTACCCATAGCGAAGCTTGTTGTAGTTTTTTATGAAAGGGGTGACTCAATCGGTAGTGTCATAGTGAGGACGGCTCTGAAGTGGACGTCATATATGCTAATCCTTGAGGTATCTTATCACTAACTAGCAGGTACATATCATTTTCACGCTCACGGTCCAAACTAATCCTCTTCTCCGTCCGTAAATCCTGAAAAGTACAGTGAAAAGGGAAAAAGGTCACACAACACAGTAATTGTTTGGTAATGGTACTAATAGAACGGACATTCACAGGAAAATTGGGCACATATAAGACTTTATCAACGGAGAGTTAGGAAGAGGTCTGTAAAACCATTTCATCAAAAACTGGACAAGATCGACAATCGACAATCGACAATGATTATCGATCTAATATCAGACAATTGTGATAGACGAGTAAAAAGAGTTTTTGTACGTGACATGTGGGAAGAAGCACCAAAATCTATTATTCAGGAGGAATTCCTGGAGGCCAGGAGACCATTAGTACTTGTGGAAGTGGAATAAAAGACAGTAGCAGTAGAGTCAGTGGCCTGTAGCTGTAGGAATTTGTCATAATCAGCCTATGAAATGGTGACTGTCTGCTCCTTACTGGTGGAAGTAGCTAATATAGACTTTGTAGTAATATGTGCAGACAAAGAAGAAGATGGTCGACCATGTAAATCCCAACATCGCTCAATACAATGACTTGTCCTACCACAATGGATACATCGAGGGCATCCTCTAGAATCTGTGCGACCATGACCTTGAGATCCACCATGTCCTCGTCCATGTGTAACGGTCATAGCAGACTGATCTGAGACGGGTGAAGAAGTAGCTGTGGAGATGCGTAAAACTCGAGCAAAGGTGGTCCGCAGATCTGACACATTGTCAGCACCTAGGATCTATCTCCTGATCTGAGAACTGAGCTCTGGAGACAGACTAAAGTGATAAATCACTACTGCAAGCTCTTCTCGATACTGTCTCATCTGTGAATGTTAGTTGTCAAGGGTTGATACACCTCAAGCTCGTCTAGTAATGAACGTAGTAATGTGAAGTGCTTTGGCATAGACTGATCCCCTTGACGAAGATTAAAAGTTGCTCATATACCTCGAAGACTCTGGATATGTTTTTCTCGTGACCATAAGTGAGATGTAAAATATCCTAGATCTTTTTGGCAGGTCGTAACATCATAACCTCTCTAGTCACAATGGGTTTCATATTGTTGATCATCTATGAAACAATGGCGACATCATTTGCAAACCAGTCGTCATAGGTCACATCCTTGTTGTTCGGTGGGGGTTTGGTGAGATGACTGATTTTCCTTTGTGCAATGATAAAGGTCTCAAAACTCTGTGTCCACAGTAGATAGTTTTTGCCATTTAACTTTCTAAAGTGCTACTAAGATATTTGACAAATGATTCACGTACAGTCATCATAAAAAATAGAGATATATAAGGTTTGATTTTGCAAGATAGAGGAGATAATGATCTGATTTTATGTATATAAGGTTGAAAACATAGCAAAAGAAGCTATGGAAAACACCAACACACAGTCTGGAGGCAAAAAATCGTGTGGATTTCATGTATCCACACTTACACAGACGAGAACAAGACTATAGAGAGTCTACGACATGATCTAGATGCCGGACGGTGGCAAACAAGGGCTGAATGGCCCTTCGACGAGACGGGAGTCGCCAGAAACCCCGACATTCGCTACTGGACTAACCAATGGTGGCTGTAGGGTTGGCTGGTGGTTGCTGGGGTGAGGACGGCGGTGGAAGGTGTTGGGCCTACTGTTGCTGGACGGTGGTGGCGTGGGAGGCGGTTCTGGCGACGGATCCGACGGTGGCGGCGGCTTCCAATGAGGTAGTTGGTCGGTGGTTGAGGGGGACGTAAGGAGGTTAGGGTTTAGGCTTGAACTCTGGTACTATGTTGTTATTGAGAGATACATAAAACTATTATTAGATGGAAAGAGTTACATATATATAGAGGGTTAAGGGATCTAAATGGATATCGAATAACCCACTTACCCATATACTCAATAAGACCATAATCTAACATCTCTCATTCGACTTGTTTTGCAACTATGCTCAAATATATGTTAAGAGTCTATGGTAAATAGTTTTATTTCCATTTAACAACCATTGCACCCCCTCTTTCCTTTCATGACATTGTGCACAAATAGGCTGTTTAGTCAAATTTGAGTCGATACGTAGAAATGCAATATGCATGTGAACATAAGGTTCCATAACTTTTAGTATGATGGTCGTGTATGGCAATCTTTGTTATATGCAAGGTTTAAACTTTCAGTTTCGTGTTGGCTTTTGGTTCTTCTAAATTAAGAAGTGTGTTTAACATCAGTGGAAGCATGGGAGAAACACGGTAATTCTGGAAAGTCAACTAAAAACTTAGAACTTCGACTTGAAAATCCAGGATAAGCTAAAGTACACTATAATACACATCTAGGACTATGTAGAGCTAGAGATGGAAATCGGGCCGGGCCGGCCCTGGGTCGCTCGGCCTGGCCCGGGTCCAAAAAAAAAAACCGCGGGCTGGGCCGGGCCGGGCCAGGCCCGTCGTGGGCCGTGGGCAGTGCCAGGCCCAAGGTCCAGGTCCGCGAAGGCCTGTTTACTAGGCTCAATTTGGCCCGTGAAATCAGTCTGGGCCTGGCCGGGCCGGGCCGGCCCGCTAGTTAAAATATGGGACGCATATACCTGGCGCACAAGATTGACGCACCAATCTGGCACACCAGGCTGGCGTCCCATTCTGCAACGGTTATAAAGCCGTTGTGCGTTGCCAACGGCTAAATAATGTACAAGATGATATAGAATGTATTAGATCTTATATAGAAAATATTAGAAAAGCTATTTTATTTATTCAAACATAAGCTAAAAGATATCAAGAATTTAGACATGTATATGCACAAAATGGTTCAAAACCTAGAAAATTTAAGTTAGATGTTCAACATGGTTTAAATTTTTTTTAGGCCCAATGGACCGGCCCGTCGGCTCGTAAGCCCGGCCTACATACGGGCCATAGGCCGTGCCGGACCCATAGCCTGTTTTAGCAGGCCCGGCCCGGTCCGGTCCAGGCCCTGGCGGGCTACGAGATTCATGGGCCGGGTCGGCCCGGCCCGGTCCGAATTCCATCTCTATGTAGAGCCATGTCCTAGGCATATATGATAATATTAAATACACCATGTTTACTGAATACAAATGTTCTGAAACATAAAAATTGACATTGTAGAAGGGAAACAGAAGAGTGGGGACTACTTGATTAGATGGTCTGTTGTTTGCAGTCCAAAAGACAAAGGTGGCTTAGGATTGTCAATCTTCACAAGTGGTGGATTGAATTTAAGATGTAAAAGAATACCACATGGTGGAGATGAGTGTTGCTTCAGGCAATGCTAGTGTTCTGTTTAATCATTGATGTGTGCTTGAGAGATTTCTGGGGACAGGTTAACAAATCAGTTTCTTGACTGATCAGTGGATGCAAGACTGTCCTTTAAAAGAGATTTTTACTTGCTTTTTCGGACTGCACATGAGAGAAAGGCAGAGGTTGAAGAGTGGATTGCCCTGCTATATTTGTTGCAGGAAGGACCTAAACCCATTAAGGAACTGGACCATTGGGTGTATACTTGGCTAAATAACGGGTACACAGGGAAAGGGGGATATTTATTTCTAAATGGAAGAGATTAGGCTGGAAATGAATTTTCTATTCTTCACTTTTGTTTCTTAGATCTGGCAGGTCAAATCCTCTCGTAATGTTTGGTTCTTTATGTGGGAATTACTGCAGGAAGGGATACTTGTGAAAGTGAGAATGCAATGGTGAATATTAGATGTGTTTTTTGTGAGTAGGAAGAGGACATCAATCATTTATTCTTCACCTGCAGGTTTATTCTTCATTTCTGGCAAATTATAAGTGTTAAGAGTTAATTGTTTTATTAGTTAGTAGTTAGATAGGTTAATGGGCCTTATGGATCCACATATCCTATGTGTGTGGGTGTGTGTGTATGTAGGTAGGTAGGGGAGAATTTGAATGAGGTCAGGGGCTCATTTTTCTTAAGATGAGCCCCCTTGCCATCCATTGTTAAATTGTAATCCGATGATCTACATTAATCTGTATTGATTTTAGTTTACAAAGGGTAAAAAGGTAATTTGGCCACCACATTTTCTCTCTTGCACTCCCTTTACTGTTCCACACACACACACACACACACACACACTCTCTCTCTCTCTCTCTCTCTATCTGACACATGCTCCTACAATCCACTATTTCTCTAGTTTGATTGAAGAAATCACCGCCTTCATCGTCTTGGTTGATCATTGCCGTCATCTTTGCCTTTGCCACCTTTCTAGATCATCGTGGCCTTTCTGGATCATCGTCTCCTTTTGTCGTCCCTGTTTTGCTGCATTCCCCGTTTCACCATCGTCTTTAGGAAGCTGCCTTCTTGTGACGTCTTTAGTTGTTACCTAGGAAATGTAAATTTATCATCTTTTTCACTTTTTACTTATTAGGCGTCATTCTCTTCGATTCCTTCAAAACATAGATTTGTCGATGTTTGTTATTGACTCTATTTTTTACATTAAACCTAAGGATGATTGTCATTGACTCTATTAATGCGATTTTATCGATGTTTGTATAGCATTGGAAAATTATTCCGTAAACAAAATCATCTGCTTATCAAGGGAAATGCTTATATTACTAGAGATATACATAAGCATACTGTTGGAATTTTTTTTGTTACTACATAAATTCATTTATAGCTTCTATTGTTCTTTAATTAATTTTTAATATGTGGTTATTGAGTAGTATTAAGTTAGGGAAGAAAGTATTAGTTTCTGACTCATATGGTAACCATAAAATTTATCTGGTACAGCATCATTGTGTGCATAGGGAACTACACAAACTTATAAGGTGCATGCTTTCCCATGTGCTATTCCTGGGATGGATGTCCATGTTCTGATGTCCTCCTTGATTTGTTATTAGAACATGTGGAACTTAGTACCTGGAAGCTTCAGTGTGTTAGTGGGGCTACATGCTGCGTCCTGGGAAGGTCCTTAGGCTTGATGCTTCAGCTGACATTGGTGTTGGGGTGGCCTTAAGCTCAGCTGGTACATTGATGTATGTCTTGGCTGATTGATCTCCCGGGTGCCTGTAGGTCATTCACTTGGGTCTTCCTATCGGCTTTCATGCTGCTCATCCAGGTGTCTATAGGCCGTTCGTTTAGGGTTTTCATGTTGATCTCTTGGGTGTTTTTAGGTTGTTCGCTTGGGGTCTTCTGTTCGACCTTTTGGGTGCCTTTAGGTTGTTCTGCCAAGGTCTTCAGCTCGACTTTGGCTCTTTTGCTAAGTCTTCGAGTCTGTCTTCTGGTTCGAACTTGGCCAGAAAAATTATCCCGCATCAATTGATATCGATAATATCTACCCAGTAACAAGAACACCTTAGGTGATGTATGGTTCCAGAAATCAGTAAAATTGGTTCATTGGTTCTCAGAGGAGGCATATAAACTGCTAATATTGGACATTGAGTCAGTGATAGTGCAGACATTGTGAGAGGTTGAATGGTGCCGGAGTCACATAGCATGTGAATTAGGTTGTTGAATCTAACACAATTTGGTTCCTTGATTGCCTATAAGAATATCATGAAAAGGTTTGGCGATGCTTCTTTGAAATATTTTTTAATGATATGGATGTTTTTTGATGATTGGTTGGCGTGAACATTTGTCTCATCCTTGCTGTGCTAAGCTTTCTTCAATTTCCTCACATCAAAGTTCAGTTGTTCTGTGGTGGCTAATCTTTCAAAGCTCTTTGTTGAGTGTGGCTTCTTGTATATATAACTATTTTTCTTCTGCAGGACTTTGGCACATTCTACTTCTGTCCATTGTTATGATGGGTTCATTTGGCTGTTACGGTATGCTTTAGAATTTCATCTCCTTAAGCACTATTTGTATCCTATATTTCTATTAAAATAGTCTAGTTTTATGTGCAAGATATGAATTATTTTACATACGTATTTAATGCTTGAATTACGATTAATCTTTTCTTTCTTCTGATGCTTGTAGTTGATTTGTTTTGCTATATACCAATATCATACTCATGTATTTTATGATTGTGTACTGTCCTGCTCATTATTTATCAGGAAAAGACTTATCAGTGTTAATTTTCCTCTTTATGGTGTTGATTTATATTGTTGAACAAAACTGTGTTGACATTCTTTCTCGTTAACAAGGGCCCTGGTCAAGTTCTCATCTATTCTTCCAAGAAGCAATTTTGACGAGTCTGTGCTGAACTCATCTTTAATATCCAATAAGGTACCTATGCGTTTGGTAGAAATTTCATTTTATCTTTTACCGATTCTAAACTTATTTTCTTTGACCTATCCACAAGCAATTATGACATGCAGTTATAGAGAGTAAGTTATGCATGGGACTATGATGTTGGCTGGAAATGGATGAGAACATCATCTATTTTTGGGATCGGATTATATTGAATATTTGATCATGAATATGACATAAATATACTGGTTTCCATGAATTGGTAATGTTCCCATGGTTTTGTGTCTCGAATGAGTCAAGCACTAAATGCCTTTCAAAAAATGAAATTCATGTCTATGGCATTTGGTGTGAAAAATGGTTTAACCTTTGGAGAGTTAATTGCACGTTGTAACATGCTCAAAGTAGTAGTGCAAGCTTTGAAGACTAAGGTGAGGATAATAGCGAAAGAGAAACAAATAGAAAATACATAGAAATCATCCCTCAAACTTATGTAAGTCATGATACCTTGTTGATTTTTGGCAAATCACAGCAAAAAGTGAGGCAAGAACAGATACAATGATCTATGGCAAGCCAAGCAAAGGATACAGAGAGGAGAACCTGGTTCATAAATAAACTTCTTAAGTTAAAGCATATGAGGTTATGACAAGGTTGTCTGATGCAAACATCACCTATTGATAAGCGTTAAATTTTCAATAATAATAAGTTCCAATCTTTTTTATGGTGTTTTACAAAATGTATTTTTATTTTTAAACAATGTATTTAAAAAAATATAATCCTGTAAAAACAAATAGACTTCAATTTTTTCTCTTAAACTTGACCTATATAGGGCTTCAATTTCATTTTTGTTTCTTATAAAGTGAATGTGGTAATCTTATTACTTTCTTCTTAAGTTTACAGAAAAGGGAATTTGTTTACTGAGCTACTGAATTCATTATTTAAAAAAAAAGAAATTTAACTTGATTATTTAAATGGTGATTTAAGGGTTAAAATTTGAGATTCTCAATTTCCTGAAAAAAAAACTTGGGAGGCAAGTTTAGAATTAGATTGCACTTTTTACTCCGATTGAACTTGGGAAAGTGAAATGAGACGTTCTATTGACAATAACTCGGAGGAAGTTGAGAGAGACAGTTTGAGGGTGCAACTGACAAATGGTGGTGTTGGTGGATGAAATTGAGTCAAGGGGGGAAGCATCTGTCATCAACTTGTAAACTGGAAAGAATTATTAATTAGTGTGAAATGGGTAGAGGTATGGGGGAGACTTCTTCTAACGTGACTAGAGGGTGAAACAAATAGATCTAAGTTGTCAAAAATGCTATAGAAAAGGGTGTTAGCAAGTCAACTGCCACTGGGTGGGTATGTTGATTATGTAAAGGAGTTGTAGACTGTGAATGTCAGTGTCCAAAGTTCAGGGTTGTGCATGAGAATGGGAATTACGAGTTCAGACTAAACTAGTCACTAGTGGGATCAACATCTGATCTTTTAAGAATTCTGCACATAGATTGATGAGGAGGAGAACACAATCAATTGGCTTTGAGTAGAGTGGGTACCCAACATGTAGGTTTGACCCCTGGTTGTCATTCTTCAATTGGATTGTGTGTTGACTCTGGAGCATTGTCTTGTGTGTGCAGTGATACTTGAATTGGACGGGAATCAATGCATGGTTCCTGGTGGAGTTCTCATTGACTGGTAGTGATGTGTTGAGTTGAGCCACAGATTACATTGCAGGTTATTGAGGGGATAGTAATCTTAATTTAATAAATTTTCTTTATTGACTGCTAAACAAGGAGAGCCTTATGTAGATCTTCACAAAGAAGTCCTAGATCATCATTATATTCAACATCAAAGGAGCGAGAGTAGAAATTTAACCATGGTACGTAAATATAGAGGCTGTACTGACTCTGATGTGATGAGTGGCTATCTACGAGGAATACCATTGCATGCTGGTGATGGGCATGAGGGTTCTGCATATATGCATGCCTTTTGAATTTGGGGAAGTTTAATAGGCTTGCTGGGTAGAGGAGACATCCAAGTGGAGTTGCAGAGGTGATGCTCATGGTGGCCATATAGAAAGAAATCTTCATTTATGCTGGGTGGGGTTGCCTATGATCTGTTATTGATGGTCATAGGG
Organism: Posidonia australis; assembly: GCA_024699735.1. Classification (NCBI taxonomy): domain Eukaryota; kingdom Viridiplantae; phylum Streptophyta; class Magnoliopsida; order Alismatales; family Posidoniaceae; genus Posidonia; species Posidonia australis. The sequence continues at coordinate 5,121 of JAMKQA010001992.1, read as the reverse complement.
AAATCTGTTGGGGCTGCTGTTGAGCCTCTTCCATGTGGTTTGTTTGTTGGACTAAAATTGGGTAATAGTTGGGCCTGACAGCCTGTTACGAGCTACCTGGTGGCTCACTAATTGTGGCCCTATTGATGGTCTTTTCTCACAAATGGGATATTTGAGCAGAGCAGGGCGGGGGCCTTCTTCTTGATCCAAGCATAAACCCAATTTTTCCATAATTTATGTATATTCAAAAGGTGATTGAGCAGATAAGAGCTTAGGGAAGACGAAAGAATACAGAAGAGGACAAGCAAATATCTTGATTTTTCAATTGTTATTAAATCCATACTTCCTGCTCATTGGCCTGCCAAATTGAGTACGCCTTCTCAAAATTTTCGATTGCTTGCTTGCTTTTGCATCTTTAATTTGATAGCATTTCTTGCAATTTTGGCTGTGCCTTATTCTTGTATCTAGGCTGCAAAGTGTCTTTCCTTTATTAATCCAACTTGTTTTTGGTTTTTAAGATTTTATTGATAAATATAGTTTACAAGACTATCACAACATCTGTAAATTTCCAAACTTCAATAGGACTATAGGAGTCAATGGCTTTCCCTAATTTTGATATATTAATTCTTTACCTTTGTTAGAATAACCTCATATGGAAATCTATGAGCATTAGACTTGTGGTTATTTATAGATGTTGTCAATTGATTTTGAGTTGGATGTTCATAATTTTACATGGTATTAGAGCTAAAAAAGATCCAAAGAGGGTACAAATTTATACATATATATCATGTCCAAATGAGATACTTGTAGGACTTAAAAGAGGGCACAAGTGAGAAAGAGTATTTGAATAATCCCACATCTTATAAACTAAGCGGAAGGGTTTTCCATGGAGCAATGTGAGAGCTCTGTGTTCCTTTTTTAGGGGTAGATTAGATTTTATTTTTTAAAATTTTAATTTATTTCTATATGTATCGTACCTTTCTAAAAACATTGGCCCGGTAACACATATATCAGTATCGTATTTGATACTTTTTTGCCCCTAATATACATTTCCTATATGTTTTAATTTTTTTTTTGAGCAGGAAATAGGATTTTGAATTAAGGAGATAAGCTTGGGATGGGAAAAAAACAAAATAGCAAGAAAAACTGATTACAAGAAAAACAAACAAAAAATGAAGCCAATAATCAAGTGGGTAAAATCCTTTTCAACTGATCCTGGACCAAAGCGTCGGTGTCCTGAGCGTCACCCATAGCCGGGATTAAGGGAACTATTCTATAACAATAAATCATTTCACATGTTTTAATACAAATACATTTCATATATGTTTTAACATCATGATCACTTTCTTAATAAACAGTAAAAATGATACCATTTTACATGTTGAAAAAAATTATCTATATAATAACTTTATTATGAAATGAAATGATTTCTCCAAATTATACAAAATGATATGCAAATTGTTACTCTTTTATTTTTACCGCACATCTTAATTATTATTATAATATTTAGTTTTTTAATTTATTAGTTTTTGTTTTTTTTCCCTTTACCCAGGCATCATGTGGGTTTCTCATTTGTTGAAAACTGTGAGGATTGGATTTTTGGTTTTATATTGATGGACCCTTCATTTATTGTCAATTGATTTTAAATTAGATGTTCATATTTCAACAACTTTATATCATATCTTTATAGAATATATGTTATGTTACACATGTTGAACTTGGTCTTTTTAACAGCCACACTTCTATAGTCTACCACTTCCATTGTTGTCTTGTTTAGATATTCCTTTGTATTTATTTTGCTTAACAAAATGGTAATAGGTAAAAGGTGGTTGGCGTGTGATATGGAATTCCTTGATGCATGGGCTACTTGTATTCAGCAATATCACTCAAGTGGTATGGTAATTGCATGGCATGGATTGCCTACTGCTGGCTAGATGGCTTTTTAAACTTCAGTTGCCTCATTTTGGTTTCAGCAAGACTGGAACTCGCTGGAACCAGTTGAGTATATAACACCATGATACTTGTTCTAAATGGTATAATCATCTCCTGCAGGCTGATGCTGCAATGTTACTTCTTGGCAATATGATTTCAAAAGTACGTCATCAACTTAATTTTGTTAATGGTTCCTTTGTATCTTCTGGTTATGTTTTTCATTGTAATTTTCTTTGTTACTGATGATTTTCTTTGGATGTTTTTGATACTTCCTGTTTGTGAAACACACTCTCTCTCTGCCAGGACATCATTAGTCTACCTCTTGTGCCACGAGATGTATGGGAGCTTCCTATTTTGAAGAATATGCCATCTTCGTAAGTTACTGTAATGGGGCCAATTATTTTCCTGTCAGGGTCTACACTTTTTTTTCAAGGTCCACACTATACACTCCTTCAATTGTTATTTCCCTTAAGTCCAGTTCACCTTTCTCGTGAAGGTTTCACTTGATTTTGATTGTCTACTTTTGAGCAACCTTACCGTGTCTACCAGAGGCTTTAGATTAAGTTTTGTTGATTCACATTATTGTTTGATATTTTTTATGTGTTCTTTCTTGATCCATTAGCATTTCTCAAAAGAAAAAGGCCAATTAGTATTAGGGTACAGAATATGTACATGTTAAATCCAAATTATGGCAATGTAACCAAGTAGAGTTACCTTATCATTTGGCATGCAAAATGTGCCTCCTTACAATTGCTTGTTAAAATGGTCGTTGATGGACTGCAGGTCTGCTTTGTACTTCATCTCTTGCTATTTCTCAAGAATAGGCATTCAGGTATACAAGTTCTGTTGCATTTTATGTATGTACTAGTTTTAATATCTTTTTCTCTTCTTCTAACGATGATCAATTTATTTGAATTTTGTAACTTTGGAAGAGGGTGCTTTGAAATTGGAGATAAAAAGTCATTTATTTTATTGTTTGTCTTGTTCCTTCATGATTCTTGTCACTCCTTGAGGGTTGGACCTATCACATTGAATGTCGTATGATTCATTCACATCTGTAGCTAATCTTAGCAAAAAACTTGCCTGTTAAGTATAATTAGTATGGGCCTTCTGTCAAAATGGAATAATTACTTTTCTGGTTGTTGCTATAACTACATATGGTAAAAGCCTACTATCCTCTGATTTTCTGCACGATCGAGCATTTGGTATGTAGATTTGTAGTCTTGTTCCTGTATCTTCTATGCATGGACCATATAGGAGTGCTAAATTGATGATACATGAGGAATCATCCTTTGCTTTACAATCTGATTGTTAAGGCTGACCTATAGTAATGGTGTAGGGACAGGTCTTGCATGAGCTAGCCAAAGCATGATCTTGTTGAAATAATAATAAGAGAATAATTAAAAATAAATAAATCTGACAGTCGATTTCTTGGTTCCGTTTCATGTGTACAGCTTTACTTTAGAGTCTGCATTAAACAATATATGATGCAACTGATCCTTTTCAATTAGTGCTTGTTATGGATATGGTGAATTTGAATAAAAGAATATGATTAAGATTACATTCACTAATGAGAATGTGTTATACATAAATAGGTCTTATTAATTACATAGATATTCATTTATCCACATAATCAATAGGACTCCAATGACAATATTTCCCACACTCTCCTCAATATATATATCAGTCATACCTAATTTTTTACAAAGAAACTCAAAAATTTCCACATTAAGTCTTTTTGTGAGGATATCCGTGGACTGATAAGAGGATGGTGTGTCAGGGGTAACAGTGATCCCTTTCATCATCATATCATGAACAAAGTGGCAGTCGATCTCAATGTGTTTCTTACACTCATGGAAGGTTGTATTGTTGATAATAAGATTGTTGCTTGGTTATCACAATGCGTGGACATAGGAACTTTCATGGTAAAATCAAGCTCAATTAATAAAGTTTTAAGCCACATTACCTCATTTGCTGTCTGAGTTATCGATCGATACTCTGCCTCTGCATTGAATTTGGACATGACATGATGCCTTTTGCTTCACCAAGTGACTAGATTATCTTTAGCATATGTCTTGTATTCTGATGTTGACTTCTTGTCTCTTTTGTCACCTACTTAGTCAGAATCTGAATAAGCTTAACCTGAAAATGTTCATTCTTTTTATAGATCAGTCGATTTCTAGGTGCTCATTTAATGTACGTTAGTACACGTAACCCTTTTTTGGATGTAGAATAAGTGAAAAGTGGTATTGGTATTACGATAGTATTGCTATTTAGTTTGAAAGTGTTTTTCTTTTAAAGTTGAATAAGTATATATAAAGAGATATTCTAGTTTGGATGAAAAGTGGAATAAGTGTTCGAATAAGTGGAAAATATGTAGATTAATAATAATCAACTTGATTATTAAGATATATATTTAATTTAAAATATGTATGCATCATATTATATATGTATTAAATTTTAAGTAAAAAGTAAGTATATTGTATGCATACATGTATCAGAATAACTTAACGTAATAATTTTATTCCATATTTTCTATGGAATAGCTATCTTGAAATAAGTAAATTAGAATAAGAATTACTATTTCGCTTTTAATATACTTTTTAACTTGTCAAATAGAATTGTAATTCCATTTTTAACTTTATTTCTGGCTTTATCTAGGTTCCAATTAGGGACATAAAGCATAGACTATTTGAGAAGTCCAATGATATAGGAAATATATGGGAAAATAGATCAACTTCCTAATCAATTCCAAAACAAGGGTGTTAAGTTCAACATCCTCACCAGATGTGTCTTCCTAGAAGCCTGGATTTTGATTTACAGGAGTGTTTTCTGATTTGCATTTAAGGAGGCCAGTTTCTTGAAGATGGTTAAGAGCTTACTTGCATTGAGATAATGGTAGCAGTGATCATAGAATCAAACGTCGGCTTCGTGTCGGACTTCGGTCCGACAAAAATAGGAAACGTGTCGGACATCGGTGGAAATGTCGGTGGAAACGCGGTAAATTTACGAAAGTCTATGGAAATGGTAAAAAAACTTTGAATTTTGATTTGAAACTCTTAGATAAGCTAAAGTAAGTAATAATCTACATCTTAGACTACTTAGATCAATTTCTTCAATGTATATCACATGAAAATACAATAGATAGACCTAATAGAAATATCTCGAAGTATAAATAATACATAAAAATGCTTAATAAATGTTTAAAAA
>JAMKQA010001991.1:0-23801 GCA_024699735.1 Posidonia australis | reverse complement strand
TGCCCCGTAGCTGGTAGCGTCCTGAGAGACAGGACAGCCTTCCCAGGGAGGGTTGGCTTCTGAGGGTTCTCCTGTGAGAGGGGAATCGCGGGACGGTGATCGCCCCTGCACAGGGTGGCTTCACCGTGGCAGTGCAGAACGCTGGGAGTGGCTCCTCGGTGGACTGCGCGTAGTCAGAGTTTGGTTTCCTGGCGCCGGGCTTCATGACTCACTGTGTGTGGTTTTGGCCATTGAGGGCCGTTGTTTGTGGTTTTGGGCTAGTGGAGCACTGGTTTGGGGTTTTGGCCAGTGTGGGCCTGGTTTCTGAGGTTTTGAGAAAAGAGTTTGCGAAAGGAATTTAAATGAAAAATTGATTATGGTTTTGTTTTCCGCGGTTTTTGTGGGGTGCGTACTGGGTGACTTTAGTCACTCATGCGTTTTCCTTGTGATTTTGTTCACAGGTGCAGGCATGCAATTGGTTTAGCGTAGTGCATATAGTCTGGAGTCTGCTAGCCGCACACATAGGTTCCTGGTGATTAGATATTTTACTGTTTAGCTTTAGTTTTTCCGTAATTTAATTTGTTTAAATTATTGTGGAAAATTTAGGGCGTGACAACATCAATAAATGAAGGTTTCACAATCTTATGGGAAAAAGAGAAAGAATTCTAAGCAATCCATAATTCACAAAAAAGGAAGAACTATTATCAAAGTATAAAATTCTTATTTTTTATGTTTCCTATAGATAAAGTTTGGAATCGTAAAACTTTAATTTAATGATTGAAATCTAAAGATAAATTATAAAACATAAATATGCACATATATATTGTGATTGCCAAAAAATACGATTTTAAAATTTATTTGTAACTGTTTTATAAATATAAGATTGACTAAATTTACAAAATATCCTTTTTAATATGATATACAATGACTAGATACAATAAAAAGTTAAATTATGTAACTTATTCAATTTTTCTTTTTTGTTTATTTATTGAGAGATGTTGATGACAAAAAGTAATTAGAAAACATTTGTCATTAAAAAAATAAAAGGAAAAACCTCTCTCTATAATTTTTGGATTTATAAAAGCTATGAATAAAAAAATTTCAAACATTTATACACACATAAAGAGACACAAATGATAAAGGAAAAAAAACAATGTAATTAAAAGAATAAAAGGAAAAACCTTCTTTCTATCTCTCTTTATTTTTGTGACCTATGGAAAAAAATAAATGAAATCATTCTATGAAGAGAGAGAGATAGAGAGGAGGGGTAAAGGAAAATAAAAAATAATTAAGAGAATAAAAGAAAGAACTTAAGAAAATTAGACATAATGAAGGAATTCAAAATTTAAAAAGCTATTAAATAAATTTAAAAAAACGTGAATATAGAAAAGAAATCTTTCCTTTTCTCTCCTTGATTTCAAAAAAACGTGGATAATTATCAAATAGCTTTTAGGTATCTAGATTCTAGGAGTAGTTGAAATAAATCATAAATAACTCTAAACGTACCTTACAACACCCACTTCTGTTAAAAAGAAGTAGCTATTAGAACGATAACTTATGTTGTTTTTGAGAAACAAGATAAAGATAATTTCTACTAGAAATTGGATAAAACCTACTTAAAATACCAACAACATCCTTACATGTTTGATGATATTACAAATATCAACAGTAATAATCTATGAATAATTTGATATTTTAACACCAATACAAACTTAAAATCCACAAAGATCTTATTGTACCAAACAAACTTTTACTATTTACTCTCAAAGTTAACTTTTGTAATCAATGTTAAAAACAAACTTCTAAAATCCATATCAAAAATTAACTTCTACCATCAACCATTCCAAATTGCACCCTTTCCGTAATAATAATAAGATCTGACACGTAGGAACAGCAGCAGGATGTAAAACCACGTGACATTTGATAATGGCCTTGAGAGGATACGCGATGTATTGTAAGATTAGCTGAAGCTGCTCCTAGTGCAGTCAACGCAATGCACTAGTATCCTTGGCATTTTTATGTATGGCTTTCAACTTTGAAAAGCTATTGTTAAGAATGAAAATGTTACTCTAAATAAGTATGGTTGGGTTTGTTTTACTTCAAATTATCCTTTGACTGACTTAAAAGGAAAGAAACAACTGAATTTTCAGAAATAATCACAAGGAAGAACTTCTCTAATGCATCACTGAATAGAAACTTTTGCTACAGAATTCGAAAAAGAAGAACTTATTCTTTCTATCTCTTCCATGTACAATGCATGGACAGTAAAGCAAACCCCAAATATCTCTACTTCATCTATGAGATACTTTGAGACTTTCCAGCCACAAGTTTCTGAACCTACTAATAATATACCAAGTAGGAGAAGGAAATGAAGTATAAGTTAACCTCTTAATTTTGCAATCTATTATTTCTTGTTAACATATATGGTTATTATTCTCAGGTCATGTATGTTTATAGGCACAGACTTTGCCTTGACTTTTATCTAAAACTGTGGGTTTCACATTTTATATAATTTTGAACATGATGATCCATTGATGGTAGTTTACATAGCTAAAGGACTATTTTTATAAATACAATCTACCGTTATAAAAAAGAATGAAAAGGTTTCGCACTAATACAAATATTATCAAGAAGTAAATGACAAGATGGGATTTAATTGAAAATTTTCCGCTACCCAAGTAGGGGAATGGATGAGATGTCATTACCTGCAATTAGAAACAAGAAAAATGCTCCTATTTGTTTCTTAAAGACTTGCTACTGCTTTGGCTTTCTCAATGTATGATGATTACTTAAATAATGATAACAGTAGTGACGTCATTTTTTTTGACACAAATTATCATAGTAGTAATAACATATGATTATGATTCTGATGTCTTACTATTTTAAGAACATCAACACATTAGATTACCGATGCTTGGTTGATAGGAATGAATGCACCCTATAATCCTTTACATGGAATCAATACTTTCAGCTGACCATCAGATACTAAAGACAGGTACTTATCCAATTACTAGCAACTCCATGGGACTAATGGTCACTAAAAGTTTGAATTAAAAACTTTCCATAAGGCTGCCACTGCCTATTGGGGCTTCCAAAGATCCTGCTTCAAAACTAAACAAAAGAAGGGTCCTGTTTCAAATTTGGAATTGTTAGCACTTCCACAATGCAGAATATGTTGTGTTTAGCTAGAAAGATTACCAAGCTGGCTGTACCTAAAACCAGAATTTCACTACAAAATGCTCAAAAGCTTATCAGTAGCTCATAGTTGTAAGTTCCCTATGACAGCAAATGCAACTTTTTCTATTCACTCACCATACAACACATTTGACTGCTTGTAGAAAACACCAATTCTTAAGGTGTAATTCTTGAACTCTCTTTCCAGTAATGTATAATTCAAAAGTACAACAGACAGCAAGTATGATAGACTTCTACACCTTAAAATGAGCATAGCTCACTTGTTCAGTTATGATAGAGCTTGAACGTTAAAGGTATTATTATTATACGAAACTGAGACATCACCGAGACAGCTTATTATGCAGTCAGTCTTCCCAGTGGAAAATGAAGTTGTGATATGTATGCACACGTATAGCCGGATTTTTCCATTGCAACAAGTGTCATACAGTTGGTCTTTCCTGTGGAAACTGAAGTTGTGATATACACATATAGCCATCAAGAATTTTCCATTGCAATGAGTGACAAAAATTGCAATGACAATGAAATATTGAATAATTAGAAGAAATTACATTTGTCAAAATCGCAAAAAATAACCCAAAATTTTGAAAATAATAGGCTTAGGATAAACTCTTCTGGGAGCACTTTTTCAGCTCTTTTAAGTGATGGATATCCTTTTTGGACATTGTCAAAATATGACCATGTTTATTCACCTCCTCAATTAAAAGCTTCAGCAATGGAATCCTTGAAAGGGTCCTGCATGATCCGACCATGATCAACTTCTTCTGCACAATTAGCAACATTTTGTCATATTCAAGAAAGCCAGCAACTGTCCTTTATTGGCTTTTCTTAACTATAATTTTAAAAAAAATCTATAAATAACTAAACAGGTATGAAACATGAAAAGTACTCCACATTCAGTTTCAGCATGTCAAGATCAATAGCAAAATAAACTGTGAAATTTTAGAATAGACGATCTCACCAGTCCGACAATATGTGAATAAACCAAAACACTCTGGTAGAACTGTCTAATATGTAATATGTGACAGCAAAACAATATAATACAGTAACAAAATAAATGGAACCTATAATGAGGAAGCCGGTAGGAACTCCTACCTTTGCTCTGGTGAGAGCCACGTTGATCCTGTGCCAATCTCCAAGCAAAGAAGATGCATACATCCTAGAGATATCATTAGATCTTACAAATGACAGTATTATGCAGTCCTTATCCCTCCCCTGTGGTAAGAAATTGATTGACACGTGAAAAAAAAAGTAGTTGTACAAAGTATAATAACTAGAAGAAGCAACCTCCAGAAAGATGCATGGTCCAGAATATAAATCATAATTAAAAACCATTTTACTTCAAGAAACCAAGAGCTTTACCTTGCAATTGCAAGTGACAAGGTAACATACCACTATTCCATTTTTTATATCAGTTCTGCTAACAGCCTAAACCAAGCCTTTTTCCTACAGAATCAGTGGTAAGAAGAGAATTTCTAAAACCTATAGAAAATTAGAAGACTGATGCAACATATTCCCATCTAAGCAAACTAAATTGGACTTTCATGACAATAACGAATTATTAGTTTGCAAGCTTTAATTACTTCACTACATTAGTTTCAAAGAAAGTCGTTAAAATTTCATGCATGTAATTCTTCTAAACTCTATCGACAATAGCAAAATTATCTTGATTACTGGTCCATTCAGTCAAGTAAACGAAGTCAGCTTTGTCACAAAAATGGGTAAGTATTATCAGCAGCCATGCATATAAAAGTCACATCCTCCATGTCACCTGACAAGGAATCGCCTTTGGCTAGAAGGGTAACCCACTCCCAAATTAAAACGAAATTAGCTATTGATTTCAACCAGAACTAATCCAAATCCAACCAGTCAAACCTTCAAGGCAGTTACATGTATTTTCACTGTGGGATTTCATTGTAGGCATTTACCATAGTCAACCAAGTGAAGCAGTAAAGATGAACTTGTCATCTTGAAAGCCATAGTAGAGTATTATGTATTAGATGTTGCATAACGATAAGGACAATATTCTGCCTTTGCTGTTGATCTTCATAAATTTCGTTAATAAGCAAAAAAACTGCTGATCTTCCAAAATTTTGTTGATAAGCAAAAAACCTCAGTCCCATCTAAGACAGAATGAAACCTGGTATCTGTCGATAGTATGTATCTCCACTTCAGATCCAGACACACGTCGAATGAGATCTGCCTGTGAGTTATAAGGGGTAATAACACCGACTTCATCTGCAGCAATATTTCTATCCAACAACTCTGTAGTGATCTACAAGAAAAGTGTTGAATAAATGATTCCTGCTAATTAAAGCTTAAAAAACCCACAGACCAGATTTGGAGTTGGCTTGTCAAAGAAAATAAAATCCAACGTGAAAGGGTAAGACCATGATGTGCAAATCAGGCATTGTACTAGTTTACTTTTTGGAAAGAGACATACCTTTGAAACAATGCATGCCTCTGTTGGATTGTTTATTGTTTTACGTTCCTTAGTCTCAAGCGCATGCAATGAATCTTGGAACAAAAAAACATTATCAATGAACAATTGACAGAAACTAGTGTAGAAATTCTAAGACATTAACAAACAAGAACCTGTATCAACAAAAACGACAGGCCTCTTTGGATCCAAGATCTGCAATAAGCCAGAAAAAGAATAAGAAAGAATATTATAGCAGACTGAATGATATTTCTTGAAGTAAATACCATTATCTTTTTTATAAAATAAATAAATTTGCAAAAGCTCCATGTGAGTATCTGATGGAACCCATGTGCACAATAATATCCTTGCCACATAAGGTTTGGTCATGGTCTATATGCGTAAACAATTATTATGAGCATGCACATCACATGAATTGGTGAAATGGAGCGAATGCATGAAGTAACCTCGGCACTAGAATAATTCAAAGAAAACGATCATTAAATTTAGTAGATGTATGGGATTGTGGTCATTTTACCTTGGTTCTACATGCTTTCTTGGCACCAAATACAGTGGTTGCAATAGACTAGCAATTCAGAGTCAGTATGCTGTTTCGAATTGTTTATGTAAATTGGAGTCCTACTTCCAAACATCGATGGAAACCATTAAAACATTGGTGACAGGCATTGCAAATTCGATCTTTGACATGATTTTTGCTTAAACAATGGGAATTACCCAATAATGATCCGTGTTGATCAAATACAGGTACTACCAATCACACATTGGCAGAAAATTGGCAACGTAATTAATAAATATGCCTTGAATTTAAGGATTATTAAGCTTCTGAACCTCAAGCAGATGTCCATGGTAGACGAGAACTCAACATCAGTCCTCGAACAGACGTTTGTTTCAGACGTCTGCTAAGTCTCTGAGATGGACAGCATTTGAGCGGACAACCAGACATCCGTTCTGGACGTCCGCCAAGTCTTCGGATGCAGCAAAATAGTTGCAGACTACTATTACGACAATCTATTTATATGTTTAACCCGTTTTAAGATTTTCTGAGAGAATTCATTCCATTGTAAACTCTGTGAGAGACGTGATGACTAATCCTCTTACTGTCGCCCGTAGACGTAACCTTCTATAGTGAACCACGTAGATTGTTTGTTTCTCTTTCTTCTCTCGATCTATGTTTGTCTTAAGTTTCAAAGAATCAATGTGATAACTACTGATCGTCCTCGGAGACAAATCAATGTTCCAAAGAAATATAATTATGAAAGCATGATAGCTTGTGTTCTTCAAGCAACAGAAGAGGTGGAGTCTGAAAAATCCTCTACCGATCGAGAAGCTATTAGAAATACAGAATCCGCTTAGTAAATTGCTGTAATGAGTGAGGAGATGGAATCTCTTCGCAAAAACCAAACATAAAATCTAGTCAAAGTACCAAGGAGATGAGAATTGTTGGTTCCAAGTGGATCTTCAAGGAGAAGGCTGAAATCCAAAGGATTAAGGGAACAAGATACAAGACACGGTTAGTTGCAAAAGGCTATAGTCAGAAAGGAGTTGACTACAATAAGATTTTCTCACCAGTTGTCGGACACATTTCTATTCGGATGTTACTTGTATTAGTAGCACATCAAAATCTAGAGTTGGAGCAGTTAGACATGAAAACAGCTTTTCTACGTAGACAACTAGAAGAAAATATCTTGATGAGTCAACTAGAAGGCTTCGTCGTTCTTGGTAAGGAATATCATGTGTGAAGATTGAAGAAGTTGACTTTTCCCCTCTCTTTTTTTTGCTATTTCTTTTCGTCTTCGAAGTACAAACATATCCCTACTGTACCAGATAAGATAATTATCATCATCTAGATTACTAGCACTTGTCCACCCCCTAGAACATTCCCATCGAGGCTTTGTAAAATTCCACGTCTACAACAGGTGCAAAGTATTCATTTGAAGAAACCACAAGTGAATGCACCACTGCTTGGGAAAGAAGCTATTGCTTAGAAAGTTAGCGATTGAAACCTATTGAGATCTGTGGATAGGGCGCCGTCAATGCTCTACTCGCGCCCTCCTGCTTCAGGCCACCAAGTTTGACTGGTATGCCTTCAAAAATCGGCTACTTAAGGAGGAGGCAGTCGATCCTTTCCCAATTATTCCATCCCCAATGACTCCGGTCCCTCACCGACGCCGATCATCTTCCTATGAGGTAAAAAATCCACAGGTATGTTTTAAAGTTAAATTACACTCTTCTTTCCCTCTCCTGCTCGTCGAGCGGAGGGCTTACCCTAAGGCAATCAACCCGCGGGTGCATCCCTTACTATGGGAGTGTTTTTTCAACGCCCTAATCTGCTTTGGGGAGATCCGATCTTGCTTGAGATCTGAGAGTCACTACTTGCATGATCCTCTTCCAGATCTGTATGTCGATCTTTATTCTGGACTATATTTTTTGTTTCATCTCGTTTCGATTGTCTTTCGCTTTGTATCTTAAATGATAGATTTTTCTATGATTATTGCTGGAATATTTGGTGCTTTAAGGTCAGATATTATTCTGATCAACGAGGATTTAAGGTTCCGGCCTGTGATTTGTCTAAATCCGTATGTCACAATTGTGATGCTAACGGCAATGTTACTAGTTACCTTAGTAAAGACCTATCTTTGATTAAGGATTTTGATCGTGATTCTGAGTCTGTGAATTGGATTTTTCCTCCGAAAGATGCTATTTTAAGTCCTTTAGCCCCATTCAAGGCTGCTCCCCGGCCGATCGGGGATCATAGGCTCGTCGACGAAGACGTTCCACAGGTGGGTGTCTCCTAAGGTCATAATTACTCCACAGCGCCACTTTCTGATGCCTTGCGATCTGCGTGGAAATATTCCACTCATTCTCCTACTAAATTTTTCATTTATAATCCTATTAATTACCCTTATCAGATTTTTAGGCTTAAACGACAGGATTATGGGAATAGTGGAAATATTTAGTTTAGTAATGATTATGCAGCTAAGGAAACGATTTCTTCGAACAGAAGCGGCTCGCCTCCCTTGTGCTCAGACGCTTTAATGACAGGTCTAACTTCTGACAACGCTGCTTCGCATTCTCCGCTGAATATCTCCCGTATCTCTGACACTAAGATTTCTTCTGGTACTTGGCCTACCAAGACTTCTGCTGCATGAAACCTTTGTTTAATACCCTATACCATTCCTGGCTCTCGTTTTTCTCCTCTCGCCTCTCCAAGCAAGGACACTCAAGTTATAGCAGACCCTCACTGCTCCCCAGAGAAGCACCCTTCTGTGCATTCCTTGGTGTCTTCCCCATCTGCTCTCGAAGACTCTTCGGGACTTTGGGAGGTGGTTTCACGGTAGAAAAGAGTCTCTCCTCTGGTAAGCTTCTGTAGAAAACAAGGGAGATGTTTTTCTTTTGGTTTACATGGACATACGAGCAAGTTTCGCAGATTTAATGGCACTTATTACAAGTGCTCCTCGCCCTCACACTTAGTAGCCATCTGTAAATTTATACAGATCTCTAAGCTCATCCTTGATTGTGAGTGGATGATTGGGCTAACCCTCCACGCACCAAATCCCCTTCCTCTCTTTGAAATTGTCTACGGCCAGTTACACTGCCTTTCTTATTGTGCGATTGTTACTATGCACTCCCCATATCTCTCAAAACTCTCCCTGGATGAGCATCTTCGTACGAACTAGCCCGCTTCCACCTTTGTAGAGGTATTGGATTTCTCCCTTAACAAATTTCTGATAAAGTTTTCTTCCATCGCCTCCCGAAACGAGGCCCTTAACTTATATGGATCCATTATTCAAATGCTACCAGCATCCTATGTTCCGTGGTCTATTAACTCTAATGTTGTGTTCACTCTGAAGGAAGAAGGTGTCTGGAATAGATTAGAGGATATACCACACCATTTATGGAACATAGATCACTTTTCTCATATGGTTTCTGATTTTGTTGATATGTTGGAAGTGGGCATTTCTCTTGATAGATTCAAATTCCTAGGTTTTGCAAAAGTTAGGGTTCGTCTGTACCCTGGAAAAGAACTCCCTGACACCAGGTTCTTTGCTTTTGGAAGACTTGTATACCCTATAAAATTTAGAAGTTGCTAGGATTTATGTCCCTCCTCCACAGCCTCTGCCTCCCTTGCTCCTTGGCCCAAAAAGAATAACACTCCTTCTGCCTCTTCTTTTGCCCCTAGAAGGCTACCCCCAACACGCAGACCTCTCAAAAACAATAAAGGATGGAGGGGAAGAAAAAATAGCAAAGACTCCCAACATGGTAACAATGTATAGACTAGGACTGTCAACCCTTCTTACTCCTAGCAATCCACCCCTGTGTCCAGCTCTGCGGGGCTCCTTCCTACGCCTAATCCCACCTCTTCTGGGCCCCCCTGTCATTGATCCAGTCTCTGAAAACTCGGGATAAGTAGAAGCTTCAAAGTTTGTGGAGGAAGAAATTAAGACCAGGAATATTTCCTTGGCAAAATTCAAGAAAGTCTTGGTGGTTTTTAACTGTCTTGAGCAAAACGATTTAGGTTCTTGTACCGGAGACAGGCTACCCTCTCAGCCAAATACCCCTCTTCATGCTCCAGGTACTTCCACCTCTCTTCATGATCATTCTAGTGATTCTAATAATGTTTCTGGCTCTATATTTAGTCCTACCTCCATGTCTACTAATACAGATGATTCCTCTTGTAATGATACAGTAAATGAAATACTAAAATGGAATTCATATGAGCAGTTCAGAAATTTTTGTAATGGCATTGGCATTGACTTAAAAAACCTAGATGATACCAAAGATTTTCTAAACCTGGTAAGAGCTGATAAAGGTTTTCTAAACTCCACTTAACCTTGATATTCTACAAGATTTTACGGAGAATTTTGATTCTTTGCGTTTGTCACAAGCCTATTAATGATTATTGTAGCCTAGAACATCAAGGATTTAAGAAGTAGTAGGAAAAAAAGGACGGTAAGAAACTTAGTAAGAATGAATAAGTATGAAGTAATCATTATTAGTGAAACAAAAAAAGAAGAATACACTCCATCTCTGCTTAAAATTCTGAGAGGAAGAAGAATTAGTAACTGGACCCACTTACCCTCTCTTGAGCCTTGGGGCCTCTGAAAGTATTCTAATAGGCTGGAATGACAGTGTATGTAGTATGATATCCACTTTCTTAGCCACTTATAGTCTCTCAATCCAACTTAAAAACAGGATAAATGAGATGAAATGGTGACTCACTGGGATATATGGACCTTGTGAATCAAGATTTAAATCTGATTTCCTTATTGAGTTAGACAGTTTGAGCAAAATTGTCAATGCCAATTAAGTGATTGGAGGAGATTTTAATATTACTAGATATTCTTTTAAACATTCATTTAATTCTAGAATCTCCTGTTATGACAAAATTCAATGATTTTATTAATCAAAATCAGTTAATAGACCTTTCCCTAAATAATCGTCAATACACCTGGTCTAATTTTCAAACCCTCCAATAATGGTCAAGCTGGATCGATTTCTTATCTCACCTGGTTGGACAAAAGCTTACCCTGACACTTTGTGTGTTGACAATGCCAGGGTGGTCTCAGATCATACTCCAATCTTGCTGGACACCAAACCTAGGGATGGAGGGTCAATCCCTTTTAAATTTTACAAGTCTTGGTTAGGTTTGGAGGGATGTCATAACTTCATTAACAATTGCTGGAAAAATTCAGACATTTTGTGCAATTCAAACTCTCCCCCTGCTCAATTTGCTCTCAAACTTAAAAATCTAAAGAAACATATCAAGAGCTGGGTCATTCTTAAAAAGGAGGAGAGGAAAAAGAGGCTAGAGTGTATAGAATCTCAGATCATAATGATAGATCTTATGACTGAATCACAATTACTTGATAATTGTACTTTGAACATTAAAAAAAATCTTAGAATGGAACATCTCAACCTTCTGTTAGAACAAGAGACATTGAAAACAGAAATCTAGAGTCCAATGGTTAAAGAAGGGGAATATAAATACTGCATTTTTCATGGCATTTTTAAAAACCGTAGAAGAATAAACACTATTGTATCTCTTAACGTCAATGGCAGAACCCTGATTTCCCCCTCTTTGATCTGCCTAGAGCTTAGAAATCATTTTACCAAACAATTCAACAAGGACTCTAGGTTAGGGGTATCTCTCAACTGGGATGCTCTGTTACCTAAAAAGATCATCAACCCAGACTTGCTAGAGGTGGAATTCACCATAGCTAAAATTAAAAAAAGTACCTTTGATTTGCCTGAAATCCCCTAGCCCTGATAGATTTCCCGTATTATTCTTTCAAGAACTCTGGGATGTGTTACATCCTGATTTATTGGCAATCTTTCATAAACTACATCTGGTATCTGATCCAGACTTTCTTGGGCCACTGAACCAAACATTTATTGCTCTAATTCCTAAGAAAGTAGGGGCAGAATGTGTCAAAGATTATAGACCTATCAGTTTATTAAATAGTACTTACAAAATCATTAGTAAATGTCTGGCCTTTATATTTACTCCCCTAAATGATAGCATTGATGACTCTTAACGTACCTTCCTATCAGGGAGATATATTGGTGACTGTTTCTTAGTTGCTCAAGAAACATTAAATTTCATGAAGACCGCAAATGTTCCTGGCTTTATCTAGAAATTAGACTTTGAAAAAGCCTTTGACAATGTCAATTGAGATTTTTTACTGAACTCTCTTAAAGGACTTGACTGTAGAGACAAATGGATTTCTTGACTACATATGTGTATTTCAACTGCTAGATTCTCTATCTTGACCAATGGATCTCCAACAGGATTTTTTGGTGCAACTAATGGACTCAGACAAGGAAATCCTCTGTCCCTCCTCATTTTTATAGTTGTCTCCCATATTTTAAACAGGATGTTGTCATTGGCTGCAAACAATAACCTTATTTCGGAGATCCAATTCCCAGATGAGGGTCCAAACATAATTAATATACAATATGCTGATGATACAATTCTATTACTATCCTCAGGAACAAATAATTTGATAAATATTAAGAGAATTCTCTGCTACTTTCAAATCTGTTCTGGACTTAAGATAAATTTCAATAAGTCCTCCCTGACTGGTGTGGGTGTCTCTAAAAATGCTGTGGAGCATGGATGTAACATTTTTGGATGCCAAGTTGGATCTTTACCAATTAGCTACCTAGGCCTTCCACTGCACCATAGAAAGCCACATATAAGGATTGGACACCGGTCATAGAGAAGATCTCAAACAAGCTATCTACATGGAAGGCTAAATACCTTTCCGTAATAGACAGATTAACTCAAGTTAATTCTGTATTATCTGCGATCCCAACTTATTACATTTCTGTATTACATCTGCCTAAGAGGGTGGAAAAGGAAATTAATAGGCTGAGAAGCAGATTCCTTTGGCAATCTACAACTTCAAACAATAAGGAATATCAATTAGTGAATTGGACAGCCTTATGCAGGTCCAAAGAGCACAGGGGGTGGGACATTATAAATCTGAGAAATTTTAGTGGCGCCCTTAAATGCAAATTATTATGGAATTTATGGACTTATGCCTTAAATTTAAAATGGCTCAACTTATTAAGAGCCAAATACTGTTTCAGATTTGGACTGAGGGCCTTGCTTAACTTATCAGATAAAAAGTGTTTCCTTATATAACAACAACTTAAATCCTACCTCAACATTCTCAATTGCTTTACAACAATTGAAGTTGGCAATGGTGAAGACACCATTTTCTAGGAAAATAACTGGATTTATGGCTCTCCTCTGAAATACAGATTTCCAGATCTTTATAAAATAGCAAAATTTAAGAAAACTTCTGTAAAAAGGATTATGTATATTATTGGAGGTGATTTTCAAGGATTATTTGAAATCATCAACAATTCTGAGCTACAAATTAATCAGCAAAATTTCTTATCCCAAGTGGGACAACTGACAGATATATTATCTGGATTCCATTTCAATGTGGAAAAGGATAAAATCTGTTGGAAGGCTGATCACTATTTGTCTTTTACAGTTAACTCATGTTATAAAGCTATAAATGATGGTGGACTGAGATTTCATTTATATAAGCCCATTTAGAAGGCTTCGGTGTCACCAAAAATTAAACTATTTACTTGACTAACAATATCTAATAAAATACCAACAAAGGACAACCTGAGAAAAAAGGGATGGACTGGCCCAGAATTATGTCCTATGTGTAATTGCTATCTTAAAACAGTTTCACATCTGTTTATTCATTGCCCTTTTGCATCTTCTGTTTGGAAATTTTTTGTAAATAATTTTATGTATCCTGTGTATCATCATATGAACGATCTTTTCAGTTATAAGTCTCACTGTGCATTTCCAATATCTGATTATGGTTGGCATGTGCTTATTACGGCTTTCATATGGTGTATTTAGAAAGAGAGAAACAGTAGAATCTTTCAAAATGTTGCTAATTCATGTAGACTAATCTTACTTCATATTATTTCACTTATGTATGATTGGACAATGAATTTGAGCACAGGTTTTGAAAGAGATGTCTTAATTCAATCCGTCACAGATATGCAAAATTCTTGGAACATGAACCAATCAAATGTAGGGACATCTTCTGTAAATCTAAATCCTAGAACTCTTATCTTTTCAGCTAATGCTCCTACTAATGTTAGGCTTTCTGAAGATCATTCCTCCAGATCTTTGTTTTAATCTGCTATTCTCTGTGATATTCTGAGTATGGAACTTAAGCTTAACAATTTTGGACATATTGAGACCATACTTGTACTAACAATGGTCAAACTTATTTTGGTTTCTCATTGAATCTTCTGGATCCTTAATATTTTTGTAATATCTGGGACTTTGTTTTTTGATACTTCAGGTGGTGGACTCATAACCAGAAAATATTAATAATATTATCAATTCCAAAAAAAAAAAAAGATTGAAGAAGTCTCTGTATAAACTCAAGTAATCTCTAAGACAGTGGTATAAGAGATTTGATAGTTTCATGATTGGGAATGGCTACAACAGAAGTTTGTATGATTGTTATGTGTATTACAACAAGCTCAATGATAATTCATACAGCTACTTGCTTCTTTATGTAGATATGCTCATTGCCGTAAGAGACAAAACAAAGATTCAAGAGTTGAAGAAACTCCTCAATTCAGAATTTGATATGAAAGACCTCAGTGCAGCAAAGAAAATTCTAAGAATGGAGATCTATAATGATAGAAATCAAAGGAAACTACTCTTGTCACAAAAAAGCTAATATTTAAAAAATCTTATCCAAGTTTGATATGACTACTACAAAACCTTTGAATACTCCTTTTCCTGCAAATTTATGTCTTTATAAAGTATTTGCACTTCAATCAAAAGACGAATAGGAGTACATGTCTCGTGTTCCCTATACTAATGTAGTTGGAAGTCTGACGTATGTGATATTGTGCATTAAGCTTAAGATTGCACATGTTGTTAGTGTTGTCAACAGGTTTACAAGTAAACCTAAAAAAGAACATTGGCAAGCTATAAAGCACATATTCCGGAATCTGAAAGGAACATCTGATATAGGTCTTATCTATGAAGGTGATGCAGATTGCTTGGTTGCAGGTTATTCTGATTCATATTATGCTGTAGATGTAGACGGTAGAAGATCAATGACTGATTACATCTTCACAATGGGTAGCTCTATAGTAAATTGGAAAGCAACTCTATATCCATCAATTACTATCTACAATAAAGGTAGAGTATATGACATTGACAGAAGATGCCAAAGAAGACATCTGGCTTAAAAAACTAGTTGGAGATCTCCGACTACAAGATCAAGCTATAGTGTTTTGTGACAGTTTGAGTATAATATGCTTAACCAAGGATCAAGTGCATCATAACACTACCAAGCACATTGATGTGAGATATTACTTCAAACGTACAGGGAAGAGAATCAAGGTGAAGAAGATTGACATTAAAGGCCTTTGTTTATGCTACTGTAGGACGTAAGGGCGACCGTGGCAAGGAGCATACATCTAACCACCGCATCTATCCTCCTTATGTTCATTGCAGATAGGAAAATCATTTTTCTTGATCAATGTTGGCAAAAGTTCCCGCACTTACATCCTCAAGCCACTGATGCATCAACTATACAAACTACTTCAATTGCCACTATTGATTTTGTTGTTCTTGTACCACCCAGTCCCACCTATACCATGACTAAGGAGAAGATCAAGTCCATGTTGGCTGCTACCGGTGCTCGTGGTATTTCATCTGTCGTTTCCACCACTCCTTCCACAGGTAATGCCCTTATGACTTCATAAGATAAATGGCTCACTAATTCCGACATATCTAGCCATATGACTAGCGATCGCTCTCGATTTGAGTCCTTCACATAGAATGTATCACGAGTGAAGGCTACAGATGGTAGACTATCTCTAGTTAGTGGTTTGAAACTATCTCTACACCCAACACACTTTGACTAAAGAATGTCAATTTTGTGTCTAACTTTCCAATCAGTTTAACAACTATCAGTACAATTATTGCTACTTTACATTGTTGATGTGTTTCTTACCCCACCTTTTGTTACTATAGACCTCCATTCGAGGGAGAAGATTGGGACAGAGACTAAGCTTGGAGGACTATATTATTAGGATGACCTGATCAAGCCTACCACCACTCTTGTTGCTTCCACAGTTAAGATTTCTTTCCTACGGTGACATTGTCACTTGAGGCATCCTTCTGCCCAAGTTTTACATCACTTATTACCATCTTTTCCCACGTCTGTCTCTATCCAATATGAAGCTTGTCAACTTGGAATGCGTCTCTATCCAATGTGAAGCTTGTCAACTTGGAATGCATCATTGTGTGTCCTTCAAATCTACGTCTGAAACTAGGTGAGCTTCACCTTTTGATCTGTCATGCCTCAAATTTTTCTAAATAATTCAAATAAATTAAATTACAAGAAAAATAAAGCTAAATAGAAAATATCAAACTACCAAGAACCTATATGTGCGGCTAGCAGACTCCAGACTATATGCACTACGCAATGTCAAATGCATGTCTGCACCTGCAAACCAAAACCACAAGAAAAACGCATGAGTGACCAAAGTCATCCAGTACGCACCCCACGAAAACCTCGAAAAACAAAACCATAATTTATTTTCCTTTTAAATTCCTTTCACAAACCATTTCTCCAAAGCCTCAGAAATCAGACCCACACTAGCCAAAACCACAAATCAAGGCTCTACTAACCTAAAACCACAAACAAAGGCCCTCAATGGCCAAAACCACACATAGTGAGCCGAGAAGCCAGCGCCAGGCAACCAAACTCTGGCCACACGCAGTCCACTGATAAGTGACCCCAGCGTTCTGCATTGCCACGGTGACAACCACCCTGTGCAGGAGCATTCACCGTCCCACGATTCCGCTTCCTCAGGAGAACCCTCAGAAGCCATCCCCTCCCTGGGAAGGCTGTCCTGTCTCTCAGGACGCTACCAACTACGAGGCATGAGGCACGTGTCCCACCCGCACTGGCCACCACAGGGTACGCAACCTCACGGCGTCCTCCACACACGGTGCTCAGGAGGGAGTGTCATACCTCCACACCCGACAACACCCGAGCCTCAGTGCTCACAGCGACAACAGGAGTATCATACCTCCCCGTCATGCCACAAGACACCTCAACCCGCGGACCACAACCCTAGTCTCTAGACGACAGTCAAGGAATCTCATACCTCCAGGACCCAATGCCCCTTAACCTCAGGTATCTCGGCCCCCCCGACCTCAGCAGGGCACATCGCGCCCGACCACCAGAGAATGTCATCACATTCCCTGGTCCCGACGACACGGTCCCACGCTGCCTCGACCGGCACACAGAAAACCAGGAAATCATTTTCCAAACCAGGCCAACCATTTCCTTGAAATCAATTTTTCAAACCATTTCATATCTTTTGAAAACTCTTCTAAAACCTCGGCAAAACGACGCATCAGGTGTCCCAAGGGACCACCACTGATGGCCCACAATCCCATCTTTAGGGACAAAACACGACATCCAAAAAACCACTAAAAACACATTCTAATAAACCTATTTGAGCCCATAAATCGGTATGCCGAAAGTCAGATTCGGTATACCGAAATCTGCTGATTCGGTCGACCGAACTAGAGTCAACAGTCAACACTCAGGTCAAATTCGATATACCGTCCAAAAACGGATGATTGAAACTCGACCAGAGGACCTAAACTGACAGAAAAACGGTATGCCGAACGGAATCGGTATGCCGAAACCCCTGATTCGGTATGCCGTTTCCATTTAGTATGTTGAATTCTGCGAAATTAAAAAACGACCCAAACCGTATCGTCCGAAATCGCCCCAACTGGAACCTCCGATCAGACCCCCTAAACAAACACCAAAAATTTGGCATAAAACTTATGGTGTAGACGCTCGAGTTTATTCCAAAACCCAACAAACAAAACTAAAATACATTCACCATGCATCAAGATATAAAATCACAAAGGCAAGAGGGTCAAAAGAACCTAAAACATACCATTCGCCATAAATGCCAATAAATGTCCCATAAATACACAATAAATTCTAAGGGAAATTTACCTAGATTTCACGCAATCCTAACAATTTCAAGCTCTTTACTAGTCTAAGTGGAGATGCGTACCTGAGAAACGCCTCCGGCGATCTCCGACTGACTCCGACGAACTCCAGGTCAACCACGGCCACGAGGCACACCACACGAGCTCCGCGCACCACCACGAGCAAACACAGCCCTCCGCTTCGCTCCCTCGACCTCTTCCTCTCTCTCGACGCGCGCGCGGTGCAGGGGGAAAACAGAGGAGGTAAGGGAGACGAGTGGAAAGGAAGAAGGAGAAGGGGAAGGAGAAGTGGAGAGGAAGGGAAAGAAGATGCAAGTGGAGAATAAGAAATGCGTCGCCGAGGAGGAGGAGAAAGGGAGGAGGAAATGACGATAGGAGGCGAGGAGAAGTGCGGTGCGGCTTATAAAGCCTGCGCCCGCAGTAACTGAAAACGTGCCCACCGACGCGTCTCAACCACCGACACACCGCACGAGCAGCCAACCGCCAGCCACCACCAACAAGGCCAACTGCAAGCCTTAACCACCAACTTACACATGCGGGTCTCACGAGGACCCCACACCTAGGCCCCACACGGACCCACTCGGGCCCCCCACACACAGTGCCAAACTACGCACAAGGACACGCAAATAAAAGCCAACTCACAATGCCCATACCCAAAAGCACAAAACCACACAACGAGCCTTGGAACAGTAACACTCGTCCAAGAATAAAATTCATAAAATGTAAATAATTACAAAAATGAATTTTATAGGTATTACAAGATCTTATCTAGGGTCCTAGTCCTCACCTGTCTGGAGGCAAGGGGAGTATTTATTTTGTTAACTTTATTGATGATTATTCCAAATGTACTTAAATCTACCACTGGAAGACTAGATCTCGAGTTTTTGATGTTTTATAAAGAAATAAAGACTCATTTTGGTGTTTACGTTAAAACTTTACGCAATGGCAACGCTTTGGAGTATTTGAGTATTAATTTCACTTCCTTTTGTTCTTTGCATGGTATTATTTCTCAACCAACTTGTGCTTATACATTACAGTAGCATGGGGTTCAAGAGAGAAAGAACCGACATCTCCTTAATGTAATCCATACTCTTCGGAGTTCGATGAAAGTTGCATCTTCTTACTAGGGACAGTTGTTTTGACTGCACGTCACCTAATCGATTGTTTACTTTCATCCGTTTTAAAAAGCAAGTCCCCCATTTCTATTCTTTATCCAATGAAACCCCTTTTTGCTCTCACTCCATATGTCTTTGGGTGTACTTGCTTGTAAAGAAGATGTTTTTCCTAGGACATTCACACTCCTAGGAGGGACATGTTGTCCCCTTATGCCACTAAGTGTCTTTCTAGAATACTCTTTTACCCAAAGAGGATGTAGTTGTCTTGATCCTTTGACAAAGCACAAGTTTGTTTTTACTTATGTTACCTTCTTTGAGTATGTTGCCTACTTCTCTATCAATGGGAAGAATCTTATCTTAGAGAATCCTATCCCTCCTTTTGTGCTACTTGATCAACCAATTATCCACATTGATCCTTTTCCACCTGCAACACTGCTACCTCCACAACCACTCTAAGTCTAAAAATGCGACCATCATTATCTGCTTATGAAGGTTCTAGATACTTCAGACCCTACTACTCTTCCTCCTAAGTCTACGTCATTTTCCTTAAAGGGTTCATCATCCTACAAGCCTACAAACCTTGGAAAGTTACCATGGATAAGGAGATGAGTGCTCTTCGTTTACGTCGCACGTGAACTTTTGTACCTTCCTCCTCAGCAAGCAAGGATGTGGTTGGTTGTTGGTGGATTTTTGTGGTGAAGTACTTGGCTAATGGTCAAGTAAATCGATACAAAACTCGCCTTGTCGTCAAAGAATATACACAAAGTTATGATGTTAACTTGTGACATCTGGACCTGATTATCCATTTTTATTTGTAAACCATGTAATTAATTGTAATATTGTTTAAATGATTTATTAATAGATAATCTGGTGTTTCTTGTTTGTGTGAGCTTGTGGTGGTTGTCTGTGCGCCTGTTTGATCTGGAACTAATGTTGAGTCCGGTTTGAAGATACACAGTTATTTCGGTTGACGTGCCTGTCTTTTCTTCATTTTTCTCTCCTTCTTTTCCTCATTTCCCCTTCTTCTCTCTCTCACGAGCTATGCCCTTCCACCTCTTTCCCCGTCTTCTTCTTCCTCTTCTTCTACCCGTGCCATCAGCGATGAATGCCCGTGTCACCCCGTCCCTTCCGACGGGATGGATGGTCGACGCCAAGCAGGTGGTGGCGGAGATAAAGAGAGGGAGGCAGGAGTGGCCAGAGGGGAGCATGAAGAGAAAGGAAAGGAAGAGAAGAGAGGAAGCTGAGGCACGAACTGGTAGTAGGTGGTGAGCTGCTCGTGGGTTTCGTCGGCCGAGGAGGTTCGCCGAAGTGTGGGGAGAGTCGCCAGGCAGCTGAGCCAGGTACGCGACTCCTTTCCCTTCCTTCGTTTAGTTTTTATTAAGGATGGGTTAATTGCATGAAAATTAAGAGAAATGCATGTTAAATTGTAGAAAAATCATGAAATGAATGGGAATGTGATATATGGCATGACAATGTAGAGATCATGCGGTTAGGATTGATGTTTGTGAGGAAAATGTGATTTTAGGGTTGAAGATTACAATAGCCGTTCTTGAACCCCTTCTCCTTGTGATTTTCGTTTGAACTGTGTGGATGATGGAATCATGAATGGTTTGAGGAGTTTTGAAGTAGACTTGAGGGTCAACATCAAATAATTTTATGGAAATTGTTGGTAAATGTTTGAGAGGTTCGATCAGGACTCCCAATTGAGGCGATTTTTCACTACCCGGAAAGAGGTGTGTCCTGTCTCCGAGGAATTCGTTATACTAAATTTATTCGGTATGCTGAAATCCTGACAGATTAAGCCAGAACCTAGGGTTCGATAGACTAAAATATCACGGTCGACCAAAACAGGGGGTTTCGACATATGGAAAATTTTCAATATACCGAAACAGGGAATTTCGGAATACCGAATTCAAAATTCGATATGCTATTTTTGCCCTGAACTTGGGATGTTAAAATGTGAATTTTAATGAATGTTAAATGATTTTAATGGTATAGTGGGTTTATATGAATGATGCTTCCCCATGTAATGACATAGAGGCATGTGGAACCCTAAACAAATGGAATTAGGTGTGGTTTTCGGTTTTAGACCCTATTAATGAATGAAAAAGATAATTTTATGTGATTTTGGACATGAGACCCAATTTATGACTTTGAGCATGATTTTCATAGCTTGAGTTGGGACCCCAGTGGAGGGTCAAGTGTTGCAAGGAAATAGAGTCCTGCACAAAAAAGAATGAAATGAAATGGAAAATGATTTTGAAATGGAACACTGATAATGTAGTTGCCGAGCTCATAGCGATGTAGGCTGAGCCTGGATTTTCATACCTAGTTGTTCGGGTCACCAACGGTGTAGGCTGAGCCTAGATCGTTGTACCTAGTTGTTCGAGTCACCGAACTCACAGCGGTGTAGGTGAGCCTGGGCTTTTAAGCCTAGTAGTTCGGGTCACCGACGATGTTGACTGAACTTGGGTCATTGGACCTAGTTGTTCGGATCACCGACTGGGACGTCAGACAGAGACATATCCCTGTGCACTTATGAAAATGAAATTGAGGCCGTTTGACCGGAGCGGTGACATACCGCACGGGGAATTTCATCGCGGCAGTGCAGGAAAGTAGGAGAAGGATGTCCTCGCCTATTCCTTGTGTGCCTGGTTACCCCTGATCAAGGTAATAACAATAAGGAAAAGTGGAAATGAATAAAGAAAGAGAAATGTGATTTGGTCAGGATTAGACTGATGAAATAGTCCTAAAATCCTTAAAAGAAATGATGATGTTTTAACCAGTTGTCAGCTAATGTTTATGATTGGTTTTGAGCCCAATGGGACATTGTGTTTTAGGCTGGATCTGATCAGAAATGTGAATTTGAAAGTGTGTTTTTGGTAGAAATCCCGAATATTGAAAAGAGAAATGTTTTGGAAAATGAATTCCAAAAGGTTTTTAAAAGAAATGTAAAGGAATGTTTTGAAAGAAAAAAAAGTGATTTTGGAATGAATTTTCAAATGTTTTGAGAAAAAAAAAGGGAACATGGCTTTGGAAAAAGCATGGATTGGGATTGAATTCCCAAGTGATTGTTTAATAAAGAAATGATGATTTTGAAAAAGGGAAAACCAAGTTCTGAGAAAATGATAAAAATGAGATTTAGAGTTTTGCCGAAGTTTTGTGATTTGTATGTTTTAGGACGCGTACTGTATGACTTTAATGTCACTCACGCGTGCTATTTGGTTTTCAGGTGCAGACCGCGTGCAACCGAGTTCCGGTGCAGAAGTTAGAATTTCTAACCGCACATTGTGATCCTGAAGGTGAGCCTTAGTTACAGTTATTTGATGTTTCTATAATTAGTATAATTATGATTGATACTGTATTATGGTAGCGTGCCTGGGATCGAGGCATTACATAACATCTTTGACATGTTTTCCCCAATGGCACATAATAGCAACATTAGGAGCATTGTTTCTATTGTTCTGAATAAAGATTAACCAATGTTCCAACTACAAGTCAAAAATATCTTTCGTTATGGTGATCTACAAGAAATGGTTCGCATAAAGCAACCTTTTAAGTATGGTGCTTAGGAGCAATCACAAGTATGTTTGCTAAAGAAAGCCATTTATAGTCTCAAGCAAAGTTCAAAAGCATAGTTTAACAAATTCAGCATAGTCATTCATATTATTGGCTTCTAGAGGAGTAGTGCATATCATTCTGTCTTTATAAACAAAACAGCCACGAAAATGGTCATATTAACAATATATGTGGATGACATACTTCTTACTGGTAGTGACATCAAAGGCAATGAAGAGACAAAAGAGTACTTGAAACTTTGTCACCAAAGATATGAGAAAACCATATTACTTCCTTAGAATTGAGATTACAAGAAGCAAATTTGGAGTTGCACTAAATTAGAGAAAATATGCACTAGACCTCTTACAAGAAACAGGATTATTTGACGACAAGCTTGTAAATACTCTAATGACATCTAACACTCATCAACTGTAGGATGATGATTCACCATTGTAGGAAGATATTTCTCGTTACAGGCACCTTGTTGGCAAGCTCATTTATCTGATTGTCACAAGACTTGATATAACATATGTTGTGAGCATAGAATCAAACGTCGGTTTCGTGTCGGACTTCGGTCCGACAAAAATAGGAAACGTGTCGGACATCGGTGAAAATGTCGGTGGAAACGCGGTAAATTTACGGAAGTCCATGGAAATGATAAAAAAACTGTGAATTTTGATTTGAAACTCTTAGATAAGTTAAAGTAAGTAATAATCTACATCTTAGACTACTTAGATCAACTTCCTCAATATATATCACATGAAAATACAGTAGATAGACCTAATAGAAACATTCCGAAGTATTAATAATACATAAAAATACTTAATAAATGTTTAAAAACAAAAAGAAAGTGGGAAGTGGATTTACCAGTGCCCACTAAGAAAGTGGCACTGAAGGGGGGTAGAACAGAATATGTGGATAGGTACAAATAGACAATCATCTTAACAGGTCCGAAAGATAAATG